>BOPN01002030.1:72500-75000 GCA_017312705.2 Penaeus japonicus | reverse complement strand
TATGTGTGAGTAATTAAACCTCCCGCACATGCACGCGCGCACACGCACAAACACACACACACACACACACACACACACACATACACACACACACACACACACACACACACACACACACACACACACACACACACACACACACACACACACACACACACACACACACACACACACACACTATTTGATATGTTTAAGCTGCCGGTGATGTCAAGCTTCTTCAAAATTTACTTATGTTTTTTTACAATTGCAATTAAGTTTTAGATTTGATTTTCCTGTTGCAATTCAGTTTTAAATTCGATTTAACTGTACTCGAACATCCAGACATTTTGCAGGCAACTTATTCCGGGCAAGTATGTTGTCATGTAATTCCTATTTCTATAAGACTAGTCTAAAAATAACATTAATTAGATTCGATAATGAAGAGCTACAACCAATAAACAGTTGTTGCCTCACTTTGTGCGTTACAGCTTATATTCTATCCCTATTCAGAATATTCCCATTTACACGCATTTTCAGGAAAATCCCTGCTTAGGTGATAAAAGCCTGGATTTTTTTTTCTTTTTTTCTTTTAAAAATATCGATGCAAATCATATTGCTTCGCTAATCAGCTTGGAATTGTATAAAGTATATTGCGATTGTTTTATAATGTGCAGTGTATGATTGGAACTTCCCAGAATCCATTGTCCGTTGCCGCTGGGATTACGGAGAAGCCTGCGATGTTGTATTATGAGTGACAATGAGAGAGAGAGAAAGAGGGAGGATAGGGAGAGGGTGAGGGAGAGAGGGAGAGAGAGAGAGAGAGAGAGAGAGAGAGAGAGAGAGAGAGACAGACAGAGAGACAAAGATTTTTTTTTTTTTTTTATTTTTTTTTTATTATAGTGGAAGATGAAGCCTTTTCTTTTTCAAAGTCGATCCGCATGCCCTGACCATATAAACATATCCTCAACGAAATTAATCATACAAAAGCGAAAAGAAGATTTCACAATACAGCGACCACAGCGCTCGAGATGCCTTGTGAAGCCCCACAATGGCCTGGCTATTAGCCTGCACAACTCCAAGTCCTCTCAACAACTGCCGCTAATTTCCTTAATGGATGCAAATGTAGTACAGAACATCTGGCATCGAGACTCATTGTCATGGAAATCAGACGCTTGATGATGCATTGCTTGTAGTTCAGATAGTATAAGGAAGATTTGACCGGGAGATACTGTGGCATTGAAGCTCGGTTATTTTTATTATTACGATTATTGTTTTCTTAAGATTGGTTAAGATCATTTGCCGGGAATGGAATTGTAAAATTAGTTTGCAATTGGGATATTTCATGAATTTACTATTTTTAAAATCATATTTCTGTTATAGAAATATAATCAGTGTTTGATATTGTCTTCTAAACTAATTTATTATGAATAATACAACAATGCAATACACAAGGAAGCATCGAAGTATTAATGATAAATCGAAAGCCAAGGAAACAGATACACATATGTAAATAAATATTGTTCAAAGAGACACTCAACGAAGAGAAAATAAACATAAAGAATGGATATGAACAACTACATGTGGGTGACGAAAACTAGATTCATAAAAAAAAATATAATATGACATAAACTGATCTGTATATTTATCTTCTAATAACATGAAAAACAACACAAAAGATCTTGAAAAAAAAGAGAGAGAGAGAGAAAATGTTTTGAATTCGTACCGAAATTAGTAGAGATATTATCAGATTCAAGTGCGATGAACCAGAACAGGATAGTTTCATTAACTCTCCCATCTACGGCTGGATTTACTACTTTAATATGCAATAAACGTAGCCGCCCTAAAGGATAGTGTCTACCAGGTGAATTGGGATTAGCCAATTAGGAATAGGTTCCGAAGAAAAAACCGTGGAACTCTTGACCACAAATACATGTGTTAGCAAGGAGATTAATGTAATTTGAGTGATAGATCAAGTTAATTGTAACTTATAGATCACATGGCTAATTACATATCTATTGAAGCGGAATTCATAGTGTCAAGCAATATCAAATACCGGCATACACGCTCGCTGTCTGTGGAACTCATCCATGGTGTACGGTAAAGGAGATTTTTCAATGATGTATTGAATTAACGATGAGTGAGTAATGATATTATTATACTGATAGTGGTATCTATATTTATATATACATATATGTGTGTGCATGTGTGAGTGTGTGTGTGTGTGTGTGTGTGCTTTGTGTGTGTGTGTGTGTGTATATATATATGTATATATATATATATATATATATATATATATATATATATATATATATATATATATATATATATATATATATACATATATATATACATATAAATGCGAGTGTGTTTGTATACGGTATAAACGTCCCTACACGAATACATATACAAACACTGCAACAACAAAGAGAAGAGAATGAAGTGTTCTACCTTTTGGGAGAGAAGATATGTACTCTTGGATGGACAAGAACTTTGATCAGTACGCACGTCCATGATATGTTGA
>BOPN01002030.1:20000-42500 GCA_017312705.2 Penaeus japonicus | reverse complement strand
ATATTATATTCAATGATATTAAATGATTAGTTGTATATTACAGTACTAGTGTTACCAAATCGTTTGAATATACTTGTCTTTTAGTCATGAAATGTTAGTCAGTCCCCAGCATTAAACACTTTAGTTCTCCGCACCACCAACAGAGGGAATCAAAATCGCCAATTGGGTTTGGTGAAAGGAAACTAGTCACAGGTCATGTATCGTGTCAACAGGTCGGTGGAGTCTGGAAGGCGAATGGTGAGGTATGCAACCTATTCTTAAATTGTGAGATTGTTTTCCTGTATGTTCATGGTGTTTTAGTAATCTAAGGAGGTACAAGATCAGAGCACTAGGGTATGTAATAACAGAATGTAAAATTATATGGATTAGACTTGCGTGAGACCCCATTCACTAATGAATTGCTGTCTCTTCCCAGTTTTTGTAATCCCAGAATGCTGGTATTATATAATATTTTTTTTAGTTTTTTTTTCAGCTAATCTGACATGTTTTATATGTCAGATGTATACACTGTATGTTGCATTAACCCTTTTGCTATAAGCATTTTTCACACTTTTTTAAAGTTATTCCTTTAGTTGTGTTACTAATGCATTATAAAAAATGCTGATTACTATCACTTTGCTAATAAAATGTATAGACTCATATATCATACCATAGGTCTAGGAAATAAAGCACATCCTATCCCAGGCTGAACATCTTGAGATGTGGCTCATCTCGGAAGGGTTGCCTCCATGGTAGATTATGAAACATGAGCTAAATGGATCAGCCCATTGTGATGCTCTTGGAAATAGGCCAAGATATGGTTGTAGGTGTCATTTCTGTTACTGATATATTTAGAGACATCATGAAAGCTAATATTAATGTTTTTACTCTTTCTCTTCTCTCATTTTGGCAGAATATTTTAAGAATGGACACACTCTCTACTTGAATTCTGGCCTGAGTTCATCCAGGAACCACTATGGGCAGAGAGTGATCACCCGCGAGGCAGATCTCACACAGCACACGAGTTTGGACACAACTGGGGCTCAGAGCACGACCCAGACCGGCCAGAGTGCAGCCCCAGCGCCAGTCAAGGAGGATCATGGCCTCATGTACACATATTCTGTGTCTGGTTATGACATTAACAACAAGGTAAAGGGATAAGGGAACTTAAAATTCAGCAAATACTTATTTATATAGATATGTGTTTTATTAGAAATAGCACTGCATAATGGGCATGCATGATGTGAAAGAACTCTCCTAGAAATTTATGAAGATTTATGTATTTATTTCTTCTTCATAAAAAAAGGAGGCATAAGTATTCTTATATGTAGAGTATGTTTATCTTATTTGGTGAGACTGAACAACTGATAGCAAGTATTCAGCATCATAGAGTGCTCTGTTATATTAGCTATCTCAACTAAATTTGATCTCAACTGAAACATAAAATCAAGCTTACTTTTTTCCCCTGAAAACTAACATAAAATGTATGATAACAGCTCTTAAAGTACTAGTAGCAGTCTTTAATCCAATAACTATGGAAAATAATCAGTGCACAAGACATTGTACCATATTGTAGCTTGAGAATTAGCACCATCAGAGCCATTAAACTCCAAAAACAGAGCATCCTCCACTGTCATTTGTGTATAGGGGCCATTGGAATTCAAATTTTAGGATTGGCTTGGACCACTTACACAAAGGTTGAATAAGAAAACAAAACTGATTACAACTTATTTCTCTTGCCTGCAGAGGTTTTCTCCGTGCAGTCTGAGAGCAATTCGTGCTGTCTTAGTAGCAAAATCGCCTCGCGTTTCACTGAGCCAGAGGAGAGTTACTGTGGCAACCAGCGTGTAGAAGGCCAGGAGGAGTGTGACGCAGGGCTGGTAGGCCAGGATGACTTAGATGCTTGCTGTGACAAGCACTGCAAGTTGCGAGAAAGAAAAACTTGCAGTGACCGCAACTCTCCCTGCTGCCAGGGGTGCCAGTACATGAACCAGGGTGTCAAGTGCAGGGAGCAACAGCCAGCCACCTGTGAGAATGAGTCCAGGTGTCTGGGCACTACAGCAGTGTGCCCCAAGGCTGAGCTTGATGGAGGATGGCACTGCCTGCATTGAGAAGGGCCAGCTACCCAGGGATCCTGTCTGCCCTATTGTGAAACACAGGAAATGCAGAGCTGCATGTGTGATACCAGTAAGTTTTTGTTGTTAGTGTTGCCATGTTAGTTATTACAGGTGTTTTGGAAGCTGAATTGATAATTTTTCAATAATATTTCATGAAAAATAAACTATGAGCTATTATCTAGAAATATGTTGGAAGCAAGTCAAATTAGGAGAATGCACAGCAAACTAAATCAGTAAAGTGAATTTATAGTTACCTCAATCAAAATATTGATTATTAACAACCTTTGTCCATTTTTTAGTAAGTCCATTTGGAAACAAAGAGAAAAATTAGTATTATGAGGTTAACCTCTCTCTTTATAGGTTAGATGCTTGTTTGAAAGTAGTATAACCAAATTCATTAATTCACAATTGTCACTTTCCAGTCGATGACGCATGTAAGAGGTGTTGTCGCAAGACACTGAATGACACCTGCTTCCCTGTCACGCCATTAGATATCCTTCCTGATGGCACTCCTTGTATTCATGGATTCTGCAACAAGGTAAGAAGGAAGGAACAGTATTTCACAATCATTTGTTGTATAAGAAGTTTTACTTCTTCATAATATATTTCCTTTCTTTCTTTGTGTTTTGTATATGAAGAGACCATTTACTGTGGCTTTAGTTCATATGATTTAGTTAATGCTTTGCCTTATGATTGTAATTGTTTAATTTTTAGTTATTATGTTTGGTGTGTTTTCATCTAGCATGATGAATTGTGGAAAGCCATGCTTACAGATTTATATTCATGGGCTTGATAAAAAAGAATATAAGACAACTTTGGCCATCAGTCATGCTAATGAAGAAGCAAAATAATATATTTTCTAATACCACTTCAAATTCACAGGGAAAATGTGAAAAGACTGTGCAGGACGTTGTAGAACGTTTCTGGGACACTACTCCAGACATCAACATCAATACTGTACTGATGTTCTTGCGGGACAACATCGTAGGGACAGTCATCATCATCTCCGTCATCATCTGGGTGCCAGCATCTTGCATTTTCAGTTATGTTGACCGCTGTCAAGAGGACCACCGTTTGAAGTATGTCCGTTGGTATTACAGCAATGAGCTTATTCACCCAACTGACAGTGTTCGCATTATTGACAGCAAACGCACGCGGATACATGAGCCTGGCCGCGTCCAGGAAGCTACTAACCGTGTGCTAGAGTCTGGTGGGCGTCCGCACGATCCAGGGACTCGAGCACATGACACGCGAGACCCTCCTGAAGGTGCAGAAAGCCGCCAGACTCTTAACACCCCCTTGCGCCCCCCTTAGTGTCACAGCACTATACTAGTGCCATGTAGTTGTGCGCCTGCAGATTTCGTTCAGAGAAGTGGTGATATTATTTTTTAAGTAAGAGGAATGATTTAGGAAAGAATGAGGGCTATTTCATGTGTCTACCAACTTATAATTGATAGTTCCTGGAGCAACCTGTGTCACTCAGTCCTTTTAGGAATCCTGGCAGGCAGGTTAACAAAGATATTAATACAAATGGCATTCAAAAGCCCAAATATTCAAGACCTTTAGGATATGAATAAGCATTCGCTCTGGATTGGCACATGGATATCCCTGAAAGGGTCATCATCATCATCTGTGTTAGAATAGTTTATGGTTGTGTAGATGGTTAGTGTAATGTCACCCTCATGAATCTCATAATGACCTTGGAGGAGGAGTGTAGTGACCTGTGCCTCTGTGGAAATATTTGTCTTGGCATGTTTTGTTTTGTTTTTTTTATTTTGTTTCTTTCCTTTCCTTTTTTTATTACTTTGTTTATCTGCAGTGATCCTACTGATCCCATAAAGTAAAGAATTTTTTTTAATTTCTTCAAATTGTTGATCTCACAATATTTACCAAAGAATGAGCTTCATGTAAGAGACACAAATACAGGTAATATTCATGTACAGACATGTCAGGTACTAAAAAGCAGAAGATACATTCTATCATTACACTGAATGGTAGAGTGATCTCCCTGCTAGAACCTGAAAAAAAAAAAAGTGATTTGAATAACAACAGCATACATCAAAGACATTCCATCAAAGTTAAACTCTGGAATGATTACATTCCATTTTTCCAAGTATTATATGATTTTGGGCATTATGTATGGCAATTATGTGGTTGTGATGTTTTATATTCTTTTTTTTTAATCATTAATTCTTTAGGTAAGTTCAAACCTTATAAATTATAGTTACATATAAGCAGTGCTACGGATACCTACTTAGTTTTGTGTCCAATTAGTTGCTTTCTATTTATTGTCTTGTGAGGAGCTTGACCTGTTCATAGTGTTCAGAGATGCAGTAAGTTTTTATGTCTGTTGATAAGATACCATGTATACTACATACATAAATATCTTTAGCTAAGTGGTAGTTATGTACTTTATAGGATTTGCTTCACCAGAAAGTGGTGTAAGTTTAAGACCGCATTTGAGCTGTAAGCTTGTCAGTATATTTTTCTTATGTTTTTGAAAGGTCAAATTTACTAAGAGGTTTTCTTGTGGTAAAGGAAGTTCTTTGTTCTGTTTGATACAGTAACTGCATGAAACAATCAACCTCCTATAAGTCTTTTCTTTTGTACATTCAATTGCAAGTAGTTTCCGACTGATCAAGTGTTCTGTCAAAAACAAAAGCTTCTTAATTAAAGGCAGCTCTGAGAGGTAAGGTCTTGCTTGCTGTGTAGATACTTATTGCACCCTTTCTTATGTTCCTTTGGTGATAATTATTCTTACTTTTACAGCTAGTTTTGACGTTCTTGCTTTCAGATTTAAGTTTGTATTATTTATATTTGTTTTCCTTCTGGAGTTTTAATTCTATTTTTTACATCTGAATACCATATACTGGTTCATTGATAGTGTTTATAGAGTAATTTGCCTTTGATAATTTTTTTTTTCTCTCATGGAAAAAAAAATATCTTATTAACTTTTTTTCCAGGTTTTGTTGCTTTTATGTATTTCTCTATCTTATTTTTTCACCCTATGACAGTCAGGTCCATATAAGTTACAAGTAGTTAGCAATCCAGTAACTGTAGAAGCTGGATGGTTAGAATGAGAAAACATATTGAGTGCAGTGTGAATGCTCCATAATTTGTTAGTTACTTTTTAATGTATAGGGATGCTATGAAAAACCATTTTTCTTGAGCAGTGGGGAAATCTTAGGAAATATTTGTTTTTGAAAAGATCTTCATACACATGTGGTATATTGTAATGTTGACTTTATGGACCTAAACAGACAAAGGATTAAACAAATTGATTCAAAGTTACCCAGATTAAACACATGCCTTGTGTGATCCATAAGAACAGTCCCTTGCACCTGTAGCAGTGTTAAAGGGAACACAGATGCATGTGTGTCAGACAGATGGGGTGGTAATAGCTAACAGACTGAGAGTATGCTAATGACAAAGGTTTTTGAGAATATCACCAACTTCAGTAAACAGAGCTGTCCATTTCAGTGCAAGGGAGAGTGAACTTGTTAATGCATGTGTGTCTTTCAACCTGTATATGTGCAGTATGCTAGTTTGCATTTATTTTTTTGTGATTGACATTATTTCATAACAGTGAAAAACAGGAAGGAAGAATTTAGCCCTTTTTCATGGACCTGACTAACTGAGGGTTAATCATTTCTGTAGTGCATGACTTTCTTATATTACATTCATTTGTTGTTTAATTATTTACATTTTCATTGTATCAATCTTGTTATCTGACATCTTCTGTCTTCAGGCAATGTGAAGAATACAGAGCCTTTGTTGGATGAAGCAAGAGAAGAACTGCTGCTCATGGTTTCCCTAGGCCTAAAGTAGCCAACACCTCCTTTATGGATGTAGTTGATGATGCAACCAAAAGCTCTCACTAGACCCTGGAGTAGCTGTAGCACCATACCTCACTATCAGAGCACCTGCATTTGGCTTTATCGCTGTGATTTATTTTCCGAATTTTGAGTTTTACTATTCCTGCATGATGAATTGTTACATATTTATGATTTATGGAGTTTGTGTATCTAGATGTTATTTCTGGAGTGCATGCATCGCAATGGGGTAAAGAGTATTAACATTATTGCTCATGTAGTTACACACTAGATTTTTATGTGCAAACACATTTAATGCATAATACTCCCCTACCCCAGCCTTTGCCATTTCCTTGTTCATTGAGTTTTCTATTCCACACTTTTTTTAAAAACACATTTTGCACCGTGTCTCAGAAGATATGTTTCTGAAACTAGTCGACCTTTATTAGTGCAACAATTCTGACAGAAAACGGTATAGAAGAAAATGCATAGTGTAAAGGTTAACTAATCTGAAACATATCTTGTATTGGGTCACTGACTAGTCATGAATTTATCTACTATTGTAAGGTTTTGTTGAATGCAATACTGTGTCTTTCAGATTATAGATGTTATTAGTTGATTTTGTTTTTAACAATATTTCTATGTGACAAAAAATATTGTTTCTGTTGCCTCACGGTATTGATTTTCCGAGGTAGATGGTTTTGAAATTTGCTGATCTTTCTTTAAAGTGGGCCCTTTGTAAGAGTTTCTAGCATTGTAAAGTTGGCCACTTCACCACAGAAAAGTTGGGTAAGACTGGAAAGAATCTATTCTAAAAGAAACAAAGTGAAAGGGAAATTTGCTATCAGTGTATATGAAGTATGCCGAGCTGTAGTTATTGATTGCATCAGTCAGTATAAATCAGATTACAATCTTGTATGAACATAACCATTTGCCTAGATGGGATGAAATAAACATCTGGTTGAATCACATTGATAATATATGTACCTGCATAATTTATTGGTAACATACGTTTGTGTGTGTGTGTGTGTGTGTGTGTATGTGTGCGTGGGCGTGGCGTATGCTAAGGCATAGCATATATGCGTGCGTGTGTGTGTGTGTGTGTGTGTGTGTGAGATGATTGATTGATTGAATGGAAGGATAGGATAGGATCAAATTGGATAGAGAAATAGGATAAATGGATTGTATAGATAGAAAGAGTGTAATTCAACTTGATGTTTATTCAGACCTGTACTCCAAAATTTCACTTTACCTTCAATAAAATTTCATGAACCTTTGCTTGATGTAATTTTAATTAGTAGCCAGGCAATAATTCCATGTCCAGTGGGAGAAATATGTGTTATCTGACATGTAATTCAATTGAGGGAAGAAGATTGAAGCTGCTGATGTTTCCAGTGCAAGCCAAATTTACTTGCAATAGGCATGTTTGATTGCATGGTTAATATACATTCTTGAACTACGTGATTTGACAATAATGCAGGAAATATTCAATGTATTTTGATTTAGCAAATGTTTTCTTTGTGCACAACTTGGTGAGAAATGGTGATTTTACTTTCTCAAATACATAAGTGATCCAGTAGTGGTAAATGGTTTTTCACTGTTGTGTATTCACTCAGGCCAAAAAAGTGTATTCATTGTCAAGGCTGATATTTAATGTTGATGGTGAACAGTCTTAAATATTTTATAGAATCTTTTCTAATGGTGTTTTGTAAGTGTACAGATGTAGCATTAATGAATTTTTACCAGCTTCGTGTATTACTGTCACAAAAACTTCGTAATCAGGCCACACCTTTTATGCTAGTCGTTTCCCAAACAAACCTAAATAAAATGGAATTTCTAAATATTCTTTATTTAGATCCCAGAGACATGTTTCGAAATATATTTTACATTTTGCTTTCACATAACCAATGATAATATGAGTGCTTACACTTATGTTGACTATGACATAACACTGTCATTACTGCTGTGGCTGCCACAGTGTCCTTTTCAACATGGTAAATCATTTTGGAAAGTACAGTTCTCATTGCCTTATTTCTGACATAGCTTTTCGATCCATAGCAGACAGTGAAGACAACACCTGTAAATAGGTGTGGGATGACAGCAGAAAACCATACATCCATGTGGAGAACATGTAAACTATGTACTCTAACTTTCGGAAAAGAGAAAAGGTACATAAAATACTTTTTAAAAATCATATTCAACTTTCTCTAAAACAAAACTTTTAATGCAACTTGCAATTTGTTTTGCATAATGAGGGGAATCCTTTGGGTAACAATTATCTTTAGCTTCTAACAGCAAATATGCAGAATACACAAAATGGGTATAACCCATTAGCACTGGATGATGTGATATCAATGTCATGGGAATATTTTGCTCCCATTGGATAATGTCCTTTCACACAATGATTTCTCCCCTAAAACATATGTTTTACATTATGTATGTATGTAATCATAGGAGTTCTTCAGAGTACTTCATTAGTTTCCTATTATGTTCCCATAATGCCTTAAAGGATCAATTCAAACCATCATATACATCCAAATCTTTAATAAATTCTATCAGCTTTATTATATACTGTATGACAGTGTAATATACTGACAGATGATCTCTCATATAACCTTTATAATTATCAGTCCATACTGTCAGCCTCTAACATTTACAGAAATAGCATCCACTGATCTTATTATCCACACATTTTCGCCCAATTATATATCAAAATGTGAGAGAATAATACAAAATCAAAGATGCAGTCACAAGAGATTAAAAATCCTATCAGCAATAAATAAAGATGAAAATAAGTATCTAACAAAAAACAACAGTAACAAAATTACGTAAAGATATTGGAGCCTTGCGCACTTGCGAATTCAGTTTGAATACAAACTTTTTATCAAACCTTATATACATACACATATGTAATTATAATAAAATCATGAACTGTCTGTTAAAAGTAAATTTTGTTTTGTTTTGTGAATAGAGATATGATTTAACCACATAAAATGGTCTACGGAATGATTAAACTACCATAACCTAATAGGGAGAGGTGTTAGGTATGTAACCCTTACAAATGTTAAGGTCCAACAGTATAAGCTTACCAAACCCAATAATAAACTAATCCTAAATCAATGACTAGCTTGAAAAATGGCAACTAAAAATTGGAGAGAGTTGCTATATAAGTACAATGCCTAGTAAGTTACATCTGAGGGAAGGACAAGGATTGTTTATGTCACTGAAAACGCTTCTTTGATTCTCTCCTACTCTAGCCTGTGCCAGTCTGACCATGCTTCTGTTACAGAGATAAAAATAAAAATAAATGCAATATTTACCAAAATGCTTCTTCTTTACAGTACAGTGTACAGTAAATTTATAAACATCCCTATAAATGTTAGAAATATAATGCATTGCAGCTGTACAATAAAATTGTAAAATACTTTTTTCTGTACATGACCTGGATAGCCTGTGCTTTTTCATGTCTGCATCTGTGTGTAGTAT
Source organism: Penaeus japonicus (assembly GCA_017312705.2). Taxonomy (NCBI): domain Eukaryota; kingdom Metazoa; phylum Arthropoda; class Malacostraca; order Decapoda; family Penaeidae; genus Penaeus; species Penaeus japonicus. The sequence goes on along the minus strand of BOPN01002030.1, from coordinate 33,106 downwards.
TCAAAAAATAAATCTTTTGGCACATCAGTTACAAAAGCACTCAGAAACACCCATTATAATACTAACTGTCAGAAGTGCTGACACTGACCCATGGGTACTTTCAAGTGCATTTTAGAAAATGATAGAGGTACTCCCTTCACAGTACACGTCATCATATATGAAAAAACTAAAACCTCAGAGAAAGATTACTGCTAAATACCACTTGTTGGTCATTCTGCTATGAAGTGTTAAGATGAGTATATAGGGTAAACAACACAGTTAGAATTCCTAGGAGTGTGAACCAAGCACTTCAAACTGTTGGTTGGGCTGGTACACAGAGCATAATCATTCTTTGAGAATTTCTTGTGTCTCTAGAGCCATCTGGTCCTATAATCAGCATCACTTTTTTTCACCATAGATGTAGTAATTTCCAATCCATTTTTTAAGTTAAAAAATAATAATAAATATATTCCTCTTGAAAAACAATGTTATCTTTATTTAGCACTAAGTTGTCACTTGTGTTTAACATCATACATTTATTCATAAAAAATTCAAAATCTATTAACTAATAATACTGTGTGTAAGTGAAAGACATATGGAATGTTATGTATCTTGGGGAATGAACATTTTTTTTTTTTTTAAATCAACAAACTATACAGGTTCATACATTCATTACCTAATCTTTGGCTGTTTCTCCCCATAGCTAAATTCCTACAAATCCCTCCAAACCAATATTGCTTTAGGTTCAAGTTTTCCTCTAAGTAATGGCAAGTTTCTTCTTCCATTTAACCTGATAACAACAGGGTGGTCTTGGCTCTGCCCTGTCTTAACACTGAGGTATTTCAAGTGCGCAGGCCTAACGCCTTGGGTTATTTGCCCACTCTGGCCACAGCCAACTTTGCTCGCATGATCACCTGGTGTGTCAAGCCATACAAAAAGCTGTGATGTGATATTATGTTCTCGGCAGCAAGTGTTACCACCACATATCACGTCTCCCAGCATTAACTAGTTAAAAAACAAAAATCTGGAAAACTAAACCCTTTTGCAGAAACACGGAGCTATTATTTGAGCTCAACCGATATACCATTCAACAGATAAATATTCCAGAATATATTTCCATAGAAAGGGCTGTACACAGATGTACAGGGATATTAGTTTGGCTTCCAGGTAGCAAATGATGGTGGAAAGTTGTAAAATCTAAATAAACAACTTTATATAATTTTGTTCTTTTCCTTTAACTTCTACTGAATCTTATGCCATTGCATGCTTATAAAACTACATTCTTTCAAAACTACAGTGACAATGTCAGTCAATATATCAATTCAAAGTAGCCATCATTTGAAACTCACTATGGACTTTCATAATGACAAAATAGGAATTAACAAAGTTATTTCAATTTGATTTCTTAACCTTAGCCACTTGGAAAAGTTTTGTCATAATATATATGAAATATGAAATATCAGAAACTTTCATCTCCATATCATTTAGCAACATCACTGTATTAAAAACAATGCAGTTTCTTTGAAAAACCTTATATCACTAAAACTTGAGTCAAATAAATGCTTAGTCTTACTAGAGACTAATGAACTGAAGTTTCAGGGGTAAATAAGGACACCATAAACAAACACACACACAATCATACATCCTCCAGTTCACAAGCTTCCTAGTAACACTATGTAGATTAATACTATATATACCTAAATCCAAAACCCAGATTCATAAAAATGATCAAAATCATTAATACTTTAACCTCACCTAAAGCACAGATAATAATATTTAGCAACAAGTAAAGACGTTTCTACTTCTTTTACTTCTAACAGTAAACTCTTTACACCAGTGATTGCATAATTACTGAGAAATATCTGCCACATCAACAGCTAGGTCATTAGCCGCTTTACACCACTGGTGATCACCAGACCATTGGGGGTTAGCAAAGGTAGTTATGAGTTCAAAATTTCAAAAGGCCCTTGCATGAAATGCATAAAAACAAGGCTGCTGGAAATAGAATTTCATTTTTTTTCTTTCTTGTTAACCTTTCAAATAAAGGGTAATATATGGCAACCTCATTCATCGTCTACACAGTCACCCAAATGATATTACTACCATTTACTGAACATATTCTATCTTAGGCAACCCAAGCATTATGATATTAGTGACTATATATAACTAAATTGGCTTGTTAAGTAGACAAACCTTTCCAGAAGTTGGGGATTATGAGAAAATTGATTTAAATAAAAGGGGTCCTCGGTATACAAAAGCTGGGAAACCACTACTCTACATCATGAGACAAAACAGATAAGAGAGAGAGAGTGAGAATCTGGGTGTGAATTCTCTTGAAAACATTGGCTCAATTTACTTCTACAAGCATCTTTTGTGTAAGCAGTTACAGGCACTACAAAAGATCTGCAGGGTTTGCATCCATGGGTCCTGTCACTTCCCATATAGTAGCTGCCAATCGGCGTGTGTGTTCCAGGACACAAGGAGATGTTGCTAGGCCAAGGTGAATGCAGAACAGTTCATATACACGTAGCCGGTTTGGGTCCATTCCGGGAAGGCATCGAAAAAAGGAGCGGTAAAAGTCTTCGCACAGCACCCCGGGCAGTGGGAGAGTCTCACTGATGGTCTCATCAAGTTCTCCCGGTTTCAAAGGGTTACCACTACCATCTTCGAACCAAAGGAAATATGCATAACTGAAAGTTGTATCTTTCCACATGAGCGAAAGATGACCTTTTGCAAGGTGTGACCGTGCAAACTCTACCATCGACCAGACCCTCGCAACTGTCAAGGCTCTGGCACCATTCTCTGACACATCCAGTTCCTTGTTGATCTCCCCTACTTCATCTGTCATCAGTGTTGGGGACGTCAATTGATGACTGGAACGATCAACATACAAGAAATGGACTAATCCTGGAAACTCTTCTAAATACTTGTTGATGGTTAGAGCCGACCGGCAGCCCAACGTCATATTTCTAAGTGCTTTCACTTCTAGGAAATGACAGTAGTCTGCCATGCGATCTGCTGCAACAGCAACAGCTGACTCTACCAGCTGTGCTGAACTGGCCGAGCTGACAGCCAGACATGGTGCACGCCAGGCTGCACGTGTCGTCTCCACCAGGGAGGTGAGAGATGCATCCACTCGGGTCGGAACTTCAGGGTCTGATGCATTTCGCAGCCAATCTTCCACTCCGCTCTTCTTCGCATTCTCCCATCTGTAGTGCACCTGTTTCCCAAAGTAAATTGTCATCAGAAACATTTTTCTCATTACCATTAATTTTTCTATTGGGATGTCAAGATTCAATTCCACAATAAAATAGCATAAACAAAGAGCTTAACATGTAACACTTATATCTAATACTGTGAGTCCTTCCTCTAGTCTGGGAAAAATTAAGAGCTGTCTATATGTGCCAATCCTTTAACCCATTAACAACAGGCTGTTTTGGCTCCAGATGGTCAAAACACTGGGATATTTCAAACACGTAAGCCTAACGCCTCAGGATTTTTGCCCACACTGGCTGTAGCCAAGCGCTATACGCCTGATCACCTGGCGTGCCGGCCAGGAGAATAGTCACGATGAAACATATCCTCCCTGGCGGCTGATGCTGCCACCACTTGACGTGATATCTTGTCACCCGTCGTTAAGGGGTTAAGGATTATTTGAGGCTGCAAGCCCAAGTAGTGAGAACATGAGAGCACATGGGTTGGGAGGAAAATGGCTCTTTTATGGCTGCAAATGTTTACCCACTTGTCATTCTCTATCTATTCAATGGCTGTCTAAACAGCCACTTTACATGAAAGGCCAAAAAGTCATTAGATTACTGTACTGAAATAAAAAATTATCATTAGTACATTTTTACATATTTGTATAAATACATGAATTCATACAATACCTGTTGCAGAGCTTTCTCTATTCGTTCTGCTGCCTTACTCCTGGGAATCCTCTTAGCCAACTCCAGGGATTTCCTCACTGCCGTGTCACAGGCATCCAGGATCAATTTGCCACGACTGTTCACGTTGCCAGCCAGCATTTCCTCCAGGCCTGTTAGCAATGTGATGAGCTGCACTGATAGCTGTGTGCGGTTGATCTGTAGTTTAAAATTAATCTTAATATGGTTACACACAATATATATTACAAATATTCATACAGTTTTAAGTTTCTAAATACTTCATTAAACCAAAGACTGCAACTCTATGTATCCTGTAAGAATGCATGCTGCATATACAAATAGTGCAACCATATTTGTTATTTGAACAATGGCAAAAAAAAGTAAAGATGTTTTAATGAAATCTTTTGACTATCAGAACACAAAGCATGATTTTTTCTTCATAAGCACCAATTCTTTACATAGATTTACTAGCATACACACAATAACTGATATAACGGTGACTTATCTAACTAAATAAAAAACAGAAAAAAACAAAATAAAAACTAAACAGCCTACATTTAATCCAATTCCTTCCCTTATTTCAAAATACTCAGACCCTACACTTATGGACATGTATCCTGCCTAAATGTATCTCAACCCCTACATACCACTTGACTAGATTTAGCTCTGGGGCAAAAAATGGTGAGGTTACTCTCAATTTTTCATACCTCCCAGTCTCTATTCTACACATTGTCTCTCTACTGCCCAGCAAACATTGGACATTATTATAAAGAGAATCACATTTTCTTTTGGGTAAAATCAATCGCTACCAACTCTGAAGATCAAAATTACTGTTCAAGAAATATCAAAATTGTGGCATCATTGTGGCTGAAATGCAAGGATTGATAGGTACTGCTGTCTTCAGGGGGCCAATGTTTTTGTTTTATTTACCCTGTCAGTTTTCATATTCTTTAAAAATAGTTATACGAGATCTATCACATTTTATATTTTTTAGCATTTTACTCAAATTCTTATTATCCTATGCATAAGTTCTTTCCTTCTGTGCTATATTCTCCCACTTTAAAGAAAATATGATGATGAAGTCCCCTATTCCTTGTCAAAGGGAGGGACACAATGTTCCCCCTCTTGGCCCAGATAGCCTACAGTTGAAAAAGACAATCTCTCAGATAGAAGGGGAGCTGCCATCTTATCTGATTCTCGGTAGGGAAGTAAGGAAAAAAAAAAATTGAGAGATATCTTTAAAATTGACACAGCTCAGGTTATGTGTTGTAGGTATCACAAAACAGCATGATATGCACATGTGAGTTTATAGGTTAATACCTTAAGTCTGTTCATATTGCAAAATAATACTGAAAATCTTCTGCAACAAATGGATTAAAAAATTCAAAATTTGATTGAACTTCCATAGTGAAGGTCTAGGATTTTTTCCTAATGTAATCAATTTGATTTTCTCTGCTTGTCTGTATGTGTATATGTTCCTAACACTCAAGAGATCTTAGGCCCTCCAATCCCTTCAATTTCCTCCTTTCTGAAATACATGCAAGTGACATAACTGACACAATCACCAGAGCAAGGCCATCCGATTGTGGTCTCATAGTGGACCACATGGGGTGTGAGATGGCAAACTTCAGTGTGAAGGAGTAAGACACTGCTCCTGATTTTTCCTTCTTGCTCATCTGTTGAATTAATTACTCTTTTTTATTTCTGCAAAATACTATATCTAGCAATGTTATGAATTATAAGGAATTTCAGCTGCTGTGTTCCTCAAGCTAAAGCTTACCTTCAGTAAGTACTGCATGTCTTCCTAGTGAAGGTGTGCTTGGGATACTATAAAAATTCCTCCCGAATCACTACTATCCACTTCTATTCCATCATCATCTTTTCTGTGATCTGCTGCCTCTGAATTCATCTCAGTATCCGTTTCAGTCTCTTCCCCTTCTCCAAGCTCCTTTACATGGCTTGCTTCCACAAGAAGATTAAGAAATAGAAGGTCTGAAGCACTTAGTTCCTGCGCATTTCGACTGTAAGAGAAAGGAGCCAGACGTTAATGTCAGTTTCACTCTTGCGAATTCCAGACCATAGGTTTTCTTGAAATTCTTTTGGCTTCTGTCATATTATTGTGTGGCCTGCAGAAAGAAAAGCCCAAGCAGCTGTCAGCAGTCACATGACCAAGACACACAATCAGATTATGGATGAATGCTCATGTACTGAGACTCATATAGCCATTTCTCTAATTCCTTTACTTTTTAACATGTTTTAAACAAGAAATCTGACTATTTGCTAATATAATACAGAGTTACAGTAAAGAAAAGTTCTATATCATGAGGGGAGACACAATAGATAATTACAAAAGCTATAGGAATCACCATTGTATAAAATAAGTGAACTAAGCTTGGTATATCAAAAACTGTTTGACCATAAGAAATTTGTGAACATCAAATTTGCCTTTTCTTTTCTCCCATCTCTATACCTTTCAATATCATGACTATAGCATCTAATGTTTTTCATTCTTCTTTCTGATACACTGCTTAACCCATTCACACTGGTTGACTTGCTATCACGTTATGTGGCTTTTGGGTCAGATGCCGGTGATGAGATATTTGGTCAAGGCCGGTGCGCTTGGTGAGCAAGTATACAGCTGTGCCGCTCGCGGCTAATGCGCCCGTGAATCCCAAGAATGGGTTAACAGCATATCAAGGAAAAAGTCTATATACATCTATATATCCTGTGATAAACACTGTTAAAACAAAAATACTATTGATTACTGGACCTTTAAAAAGATAGGTCACAATCCATTGTATAACATAGTGAGTTCATTTAAACCATCTTTTAGTACCACTACTGAGAATCTTACTGCCTGAGATAGTTAATTCTGCATGCTATCAGATGAAAGCCGTGATGTAATAAGAACTGGGATAATTACTTTTTGGAAAAATGCCCTCTAGCTCTAAACACACAAGTCTCAGTCTACGTAGAGCAAACATCATAATTTACTGAAACATATTAGTTTCAGTAATTAGTTATTTTCCAGTGCTTGAGTATTAATGACATGCATGGATAATGCATCTTATTGTGAAAAACTAAAATAATTCCCTCAAAGCCAAATCACCACCAAGCTAAAGGTCAAAATGTAAAAGCAGGCAAGACTTTGGAGAATTTCTGTTTCCTCACTGTCCTTGACAATGTATAAATTATAAATAGGTCATCCCTCAGTGACAGTGTTGTGCTCGAAGAAAAATGACAAATATTGGAAACTAACACCACATACCATTAGTCGAATCAAATTTCAGTCATTAGTTACTACCAAATATAATACAAGCAAACAAAATGCATCAATGTTATATCATAAGAACACCTATTTCAAGAGACTCCACTCACCTAGAATAGAGGGCCAGTAACTTGTTCCTAACAAAGAACATGGCATGACATGGGGTGAGTTCTTTTGCTGCCTTCATCTTGTCCACCACAGAAGCCAGAGCCTTGACTGCTGCAGCAGAAAGTTCGGAGTTAACCACAAGCCTCTCCACAGCTTCCACTAAGTAACTTTGCTCACTGGAATACAAGCGCTGCCATGCCTCCAACAGGCTATCCAGTAGTGCACTTTTGGTTGCACTGCGTTTCAATCTGCCAATAACATAACAGTATTTCTAGTTATAATTTTATAGGAGAGAGAAACTATAAATTCTACTTCACAAATGAGGATCATGTCATAGGTAAGCATGTCCCTTTACTTTTCACTAATTCATAAGTACATGCCAAGGAGTAATAGCTCCTGTTAATACTTAAGATATTAACTGCATCTTAACCCATTGGTCGCGGTATTAAAAAAAGGTCTGTGCAGTAGGATAGCTGAATTACATGTCTGGCATGGTGCCATCCGCGTCTATCACCGACTCTGCCTTTGCACCAAATCATGCCATCCGCTGCTAATGGGTTAACAAGACATGTAACATTCAAAGTTTATAAAACATACAAGTTACATGTCACTGCAATTCAATACTTACATAGTAACACATGGTCCAACCACCAACTGAACCATACGTATTGTCATGCTGATAATGCGCTGAAGATGACATTCTTCTTGATGTCCAACACCAACAAATAAATAACCAGCATACTGAAAAAAAGCACACACATTTCTCATATTGACTGCATGCTCTTCCAAACCCCACTCTTCATTTATCATTCTCTTGTGTGCTTCAATACTGACTTGTGAAAATTTACAATGTGGTATCTACCTTCACTAATGCAATAATTACTCATAACTATATTTGAGAAAAGCACACACCTCTTGGAAAACCACTGTCGTCCCATCCTGGCAGGAGACTGAAGTGTACGGATTGTTGAACTGCGTGGACATGATGCGCTGTGAGGTCACCAAGGGGGAAAAAATCTGGACCACAATGTTGGGATCCAGTTGGGACATCTGGAACAGGACACTTGTTGAAAGAAGACACCAAGTGTGCAATGAGTGCAATCCTTAAGAAAACATATAAAAATAAAAGGGGGTTACAATCATACCACTGTTAAATTTGTTTCTAAGATGTCTTATTAGCTATGGATATTTTTTGCATACCTAGTTGGAATTTTCTAATCTTAGAGTAGATAAAGAATTAAGAACTTTTGCTTCTGCATTACTCTTGCCCTCAATAATATGAATTATTCACGCAAAGTGTTGCCAACTCAAATGCCATCTGATCATATCTTTGTAAAAATGGTACAAATAATACAAGTCATTTTTGTGCTTGTCCTTATTTTGTGTTTCATGTATTGTGAGACTTACATGTGCCATCTGAATGGCTTCTCAATGTTGTAGTAGACTACAATTACAGCATAGGGTCCATTACAGCTCATTATGATCTTTATACTCAATTTGATACAAGAATTACAATTTTATGAGAGGACTAAAAGGAACATTTTTTGTTCATATTTGTGTACTTTTGTAAACAAATACAAATGAAATAACAATCCCCAATTAAGATAACATGGAGAGATGGGGAAGGGAAAGGAGAACTATGCTTATGACTGCAAGTGCCACAGGCACACTGAGGACACTGCACATGGTCTGGGTCATGGGCACCCTTCAAGGCTTTCTTTCCTGCTGGTGCTAGGTGAGAGATTGTGGCTATCTATATTAGGAATCTCAAACTAACCTTGTTTTGGTGAATATCCTGACAATTATAGTAGGTGTAATTGCAATTTCCATCATCTATTGCTAAATAGAGTTCTCACTCCTAATGTAATAAAGAAACACAGTGATTTACTCTCTCTTTATGTCAAACATACCATGACAACTTATCATTACATATATCATAATGCCCTTCAGGCCAAAATTCTCCTAAATCATATATGTCATGACACCCATCTGCATTGAGTCAACATCTCCCTTGAAGCCCCTCATTTGATTCTATAATAACTGACATATTATCATATAAAAGCACTTTGTACCATTCCTCCCCTACCATTAATATACAGGAAAATGAAGTATTCTAGTGCTTGAACATCTATACATCATATTAATTATGTGTATCTGCACTCTTGGGAACTTTCTTTTAAAATACTTATAAGAGGTGATATCTTATGGCATGAAGTCAATCTAGTTTTCCAAGAACTACAAAACATTTGTACATCTTTTCTCTACTTATAGGAAAATTCTCTTTAATTTGCCTAGTAATGAAAACTACATCAGATGATTTTTTCCAGCATGTATGTACTGAAGCAAGTTTTCTGAGTATTTCTCCAACCACTCTTTGTATAACTCTTAACATGTAAGTAACTTGATTATGTTTATATGTTTCCTATTCTTTCATGACAGTACATAAATATGAAAAAAAGCTACTTTTTGTTCTCCCATAAAACAGCAATACATCTATCGCACTGACTATAAAGAGATTAATAAGCTGATATGGACCTAACCACAATTTTAGTCAACTACAGCATTGATAGATTTGTGATATGACAGATATGTCTCCAATTACAGCAAAAGATACAAAAATTAAAACACAAAAATGTCCAGAGCTTTACAATGAGCAGCTAAAAGAGATAGAGAGATGAATATGCATGACAGATTGGTTGTTATTTGTATATTTAATAACCTCTTCATCTTCAATCTGTAACAATAATACCATAGTTTACTCCAGCGCAATTCGCTATTTCATCCCTCTATCTTGTCATTGGTCTTGCCCTTGGTCTCTTTGTGTCGTGTATTTCCCATTCTGCTTTCTTTGTCCATCTGTTGTCCGTCCTGTCTCCGATACATATGTCCTGCCCACTGACATTTTTTCTTCTTGCACCCATTGGTGCACGTGGTGTCGCGACATACATGACGAGCTTTGGCTCGACGGCGGGCGTCATGACGTACACGACGTTCGGGGATTTGGCTCACTGTGCTATTTTATTTTAAGTTAAGTGAAAAAGGAATGAGTGATGATGGCTACTGCAGTCCTAATTACTATAATTACCGTAATATCGTGCAAGCTTAACGTCCAAAACCTAGATGGCACCACTTTTTTCTAGCACCAGCAGGTGAGAGAGCCTTGAATGGCACCCATCCACGGTCTCTAGCATGCACTGTCTTTATAGAGAGCGATGGCACACACTAAGTTGATGAACCCTTGCTTTAAAGTACCGCCGATGAAGGATGTGCAGGCAGAACGAGAAGAGGAAGGTGACTCAATCCATACCCAGTGTCTAAATGTGCTCCTGTGCCAATATGGATGTCTTTCACTGTGGCACTCGTGCCACAAGCACAGGTTTCATTCCTCTTCCCTACCTCTGCTTGTTATCTTTATTGTAGGTGGTTATATGTTTCGTATTCGTTCATGACAGCACAAAAATAAGAAAAATAAAGCGCTTTTTGTCCTCCCATAAAACAGCAATACTTCTATCACATTGAGTATAAAGAAAATAATGAGCTAATATGGATAACATACTACAATTTTAGTCAACTGCAGCACTGATAGAGCCTGTCATACGGCACATATAAGTCTCTAAACTCAATAAAACACACAAAAAAATAAAACACAAAAACCGCTCTAGTTTTACAATGAATGACTGAAAGAGATTTGGATGCTTCAAATTATATTGCTTCAAGTGGTCTCTCTCTAAAATAAAACCTATCCTGGAGGCTGGGCAAGCAAATTTATCTCCGTCTGCAATGGGTTAATGCTTTTAAGTATATCCTCTACTTATGTTTGTTGCCTGATCCATGTGATTCTATTCCTGTCTATTAAACAAATTCCTAGCATAAGCCTATCCATTGCTCTTTGAGCACTTACTAATTTCCTCTCAAGTACTTTGGTCATAGTCCATGTTTCTGACCCATATGTCATGACAGGGATGACACATTGGTCAAAAATCTTTCTCTTTAGATATGGTGGCAGATGACCTCATAATATATTACTATGTGTACCGAAGGCACTCCAACCCAGCAGGATTTGCCACTTTATCTCGGCTTCGCAGGATGTATTCATCTGGATGAGTTGCCCTAGGTATACAGTACATACTCGCTTACTGTTTCTAGTACCTCACCCTGTATTTGTATTTGCTTAACTGGGGTTCGACTGTTAAACATGACTAGTCTTTTTCATGTTCATTTTAAGGCCAATCTTCAGACTTCCCAATTCGAATCGCTTAGTAATTGTTGCATTTCATTTGCTGACTTGCCGAAAAGAACAATGTCATCTGTAAATCTTAGATTGCTTAAGTGTTCATCCCCTATTTTAATCTCTTTCTTCTTTCAATCTAACTTCTTGAATACTTCCTCTAAGCAAGCTGTAAACAACTTCGGTGAGATAGTGTCCCCCTGCCTAACACACTTTGTATTGGTATTTTATTAGTTTCTGTGTGCATTTTGATGGTCTCTGTACCATTTCTATATATATCCTCTAAGAATCTGCAATATATTTTCTCTACTCTTTGTTTACGAATTGCATCTAGTACTGTAGCTATCTGTACCGAGTTGAATGCCTTTTCGTAATCTACGAATGCCATACACAGGGGCTTCCTATATCCGTTTGCTTTCTCTCTCATTTGGGCCAGTGTGTGGATATGGTCTGTAGTTGAGAATCCGCTGTGGAAGCCTGCCTGTTCCCTGGGTTGTTTTGAATCTAATGTATCGGTGATGCGGGCTGTGATGATTTTTGTGAACAGTACAGATTACTGAAAGGAGGCTTATAGGTCGATAATTCTTTAAGTCTTTTATGTCCCCCTTTATGTGTATTAAAATTATTATTGCGTTTTACTGACACTCAGACATTTGTTTTAAAAATTGGCCAATTTTACTACAGTCTCTCCTGCATCTTAAATAAGATCTACATTAATGCCATATCCTGGTGTTTTTCGTCTTTTCATGCCTTTTAATGCCCTTTTTACTTCCTCTACCGTAATCTTTGAGACTTCTCCAACTGTTGTTTGTTCCAGCACCTTGCAGACTTATTTGGTAAAAGTTCACTCACTTTCCTTGGCCACACCATCTCCGTGTCAGGAATCGCCCCAATAGAAGAAAAGATCAGGGTCATTGATGCTATCCCCAGGCCTGCCACCCAGCAGCAGCTCTGTGAATTCTTATCGACTGGTCCCCAACTGGAATTTCTGCCTTCCAGGAAGTCAATACAGCCATCACCAAAGCTACTCTCCTGGCTCATCCACGTCCATCAGCATCGCCACCGATGCCTCAGAAACAGCAGTAGGGGCAGTGTTACAGCAACATGTGGATGGACATTGACAACCCCTAGCATTCTTCTCCAAAGGTTTGTGGCCACCAGAAAAAAAGTACAGTGCATTCAGCAAAGAACTACTTGCTGCCTACCTTGCTATCAAACATTTTCGCCACTACGTCAAGGGCCGCGATTTTGTGCTGTTCACGGACCACAAATCCCTCGTCGACGCCCCATGTACCACCACCCAACGACATTCCCCGAGGGAGGAGTGTCATTTAGACTTCATCACCCAGTTCACATCAGATATCAGGCGCATCAGTGGAACCCACAACCTTGCTGTTGACGCTATTTCCAGAGTTACCATCAATACCATCTTACACAGAGATTCTATAATAGATTAAGATCACGCTACTACGATGTCCGAATTCAGGGAAAATAAGATCCAGTGCTGGGAAAAGACGGCAGAACAACTCGACGACTCACACCAGTAACAACAGACTACAACTCCTGGCTGTTCTTCACTTTGTTTAATATAATATAGTTTTTAAACCAATTAGTAGTTTCACTTGAACTACAAATAAAT
>BOPN01002029.1:232032-234532 GCA_017312705.2 Penaeus japonicus | reverse complement strand
TTTTCGACTGTGGAAAAAATCACGCCTTTTGTATGGTTGCGGGGCAATACAGTGTCAAAAATAACGAATCTGCAGATAAGGGCGTCAGTCATGCATATTAGTGTGGGTCGGTCGACCAAGTGGAAAGCTATAAGGAGCAATTCCGGGAGGGTAATTTTGTGTGATTGGAAATTGATTTTCAATGGCAACATTTACTATTTTCAATCCTAAAGTTGAGGAGAGCATTTTTGCCATGTCAAAAGTCACCCTGGCAGACACGTACATAAATGTATATGATTATGTATGTGTGTTGCTCTGTGTGTGGATGTGTGCATGTGTTCGTGTGTGTGTATGGGAGGGGGGGGGGGTGCATGTTTTTTTGTGTTTATGTATTTTGTATTTATGTATATGATTGTGTGTTTGTGTTTGTACTTGTGCGTGTCTCTCTGTGTGTGTTTAGTTGTGTTTGTGTGAACACAGGTATGTGTACTTTTACATGTATCACCGTATGTATGTATGTATGTGTGTGTTTATACCTGCGTGTGTACCCACTCATATGTGTATGTACCGTATATGCAAACGCGAAAGCGAGAGAAACTAATAAAGAACACCGTCTGGAGAGCACCAAGTCCCCGAGCACAACAGAGGGCCGGCCACACACGCCTTCGGGACCTGATTATGAAAAAAGAGGGAGAAAAGGAAAAAAAAAAAAAAAACACAAAAAAAAAGATTGCCGTGAACATTAATAAGATAGTTTTATAAATACTTCCTTGGTGTCGTAAGAAGCGAGAGACCCGGATGGCGGTTGGTGGGGGGGGGGGGGGGGGGGGTGATGGGGGATAGCGGGAAGAAGGGATGGGAGGAGGAGGAGGTAGAGGTGGGAGAAGGTGGAGGAGGAGGAGGAGGAGGAGGAGGAGGTGAAGGTGCTGGAGGAGGAGGAGGAGGTGGAGGTGGAAGAGGAGGAGGACGAGGTAGTAGGAGGTTGTGGTGATGGAAGAGGAAGAGGCAGAATGGTAGGAGGAGATAGAGACATAGGAGGAGGAGGGGGAGGAGGAGGAAAAGAAGGTTGAGGGGGAGGAGGAGAAAGGAGGGGAATTGAGGGGTGGGGGAGGAAGAAGAAGAGGAAGAGAAACATGTGTGTGGGGGGGGAGAGAATAGGAAGAAGGGGGAGGAAGAGAGAGAGAGAGAGAGAGAGAGAGAGAGAGAGAGAGAGAGAGAGAGAGAGAAGGGAAGTCGATGATCTGACATGGAATTTAATTTCACGACGTCGCAAAAATAGTTAATCCCGCAGCGCTAGCAATATTTTCGCATCGAGGTAGGATCGAGGGCAGGGGAAGGGGTAGGGGTAGGGGTGGGGGAGGCGGGGAAGAAGAAAGGGGGTAAGCGGACGGAGAGTTAGGAAATGGTGGGGGAAGTGGGGGGGTGGGGGGGTGGGGGGGACAGGAAAAGAGGAGGGAAGGACGGGGGGAAGGGGAAGAGATGGAGAGGAAATAGAATTCTCCTGCGTTGGAACAATATTAAATTCGAAATCGTTTCGTCCGACCTGCATGAAAAAGTAGGTCCGGGATTCGCTCCTATCGGAATATTGGCACTTGGCAACCCCTGATAGCTATTGCAGTGCACTTTCGCCGCTGTCACTCCCCGCCGTTGGCACTCCTGGCATCCTCGTGCTGTCGCGGTGCCACAAGAAGCCCCGAATGGCACTCGGGATGAATTTGATGGACGGGGCATGAGCAGGAGGCGGCGACGATGCCATGACAGCTGTGACTCGAGTGCGATGACTGGCTCTCAGCTGGACCGGGGTGGAGGAGGGGGGGTGGAGGAGGAGGGGGGGTGGAGGAGGAGGGGGGGATGGAGGAGGAAGAGGGGCGTGGGGGGAGGGGTTGGAGGGGGGCATAGGGGATTGGGGATGGTGGTGATGGTGATATTGATGATGAAGGTAAGGCCTGTAGTGATTGTGATGATGGTGATGATAGTAAAGGTGATGATAATGATGGCGATACTGATAGGATGATGGATGGTGATGACGGTGACGTTGATGATAGTGATGGTGATATTGATGACATGATGGTGACGATAACTGGTGATGGGGATGATGGTGATACTGAGAGTGATGATGATAATGACGGTAATTATGAATTATGACAATGGTAATGAACCCCTAATGATAAATTACCATTCATTCTTGGATGATAAAACCAACACTAACAATACGACCATTCAAAATAATGGCATAGAATATCCATAATAATCCAAATAATTGCAATAATAAAGACACAGGATGATTCTCCCTCAACCAAGGTACTTAATAATCCTTTTCTCGGTTGCAAACACAGCGCCTCGGCCGCAACTCCGTCTTCGTCGCTGTAATATATATAGCTGTGTCTCCTTCTCCTTTAAGCAACATGGCGAGAGTTGATTATGAGTCCTTTCCTGACGGGGAGAAACGGGCGCCCTTGTCCCTGATTGTGGGGGAAATTATCTCTCATGGTCAGTTTATTTCCCCCCACGCCCGCCCGCC
>BOPN01002029.1:212032-214532 GCA_017312705.2 Penaeus japonicus | reverse complement strand
AGCAATGATGATTATGATAATAATAATGATAGCAATGATGATTATGATAATAATAATGATGATGATATAATGATAATAATAATAATGATAATAATTATCATTATTATTATAGTAATAATTATTGAAATAAGGATGATAATAATGATGATAATGATAATGATGATAATAATGACAATAATAATGATGATGATGATAACAACAATAATAATGAAAATAATGAAAAAATCAGTATAATAAATAACAGGAATAAAACCTTTAAGAGAAGTTAGGTGAAGTATGAGGAGCGAAATGAAAATTCTCCCTAAATGACTGCATTAAGTGGAAGATAGACGAAAATAAAAGATCTTTTACAAAAGTGTGTGATAAGCGTGATGATGTAAAATTCCTCTCCGATAATAATGTTAGTATGAATAAATATGAATAAAATGTAAAAGACCTGACAGATAGCCACATCAACATCAACAATAAACAACTTTTAAAGTACTGGTCACACGATAAACAAACGAATCCGAAACACAAAAGGATTTCGATTCCACGATATGCCAATCAGATCCTCCTCTCGGATACGATCGTCACGCACATCATACTTCCTTTTGTTGATGCTAATCCTAAAAAAAAAACCTTTCATGCACGGCCCCTGTGGAAAGTGCATTATGCAAAGGCATGCACGATTATCTAAGTGAGGGGAAGAAAATGTATTCCCGTCGCTTTTATCTCGACACAAGGCGTAGATATTTGCATATGTATGGGAGTTTGGAATCGTGATGGAAAATTTGCGTGGTTAGTGCGCTTATACAAAGTTTTAATCGAATTGATATGCAAAGAATCTCGCTTTAATAGTTTAGTTTCAGTTGAATGCCATTGTTCAATACTTTTTTATTTTAAACTTATTTGTAACGAATAAACACCAGATTTATTTTATGAATGGGACATGATATTCATTCAAGAGACGAAGGTGCGTGATTGAGAACCAGAGAACAGGGAGCTCAGTGCGAGGCTGTGATACAAAAGTACGGAATAATGTGTTTATGTTCTTCAACTTCCAAGAGAAAGTTGGGGAAAGCAGGGAGCTTTTAGAAAGTTGATGGAAGACAGAGAGAGAGAGAGAGAGAGAGAGAGAGAGAGAGAGAGAGAGAGAGAGAGAGAGAGAGAGAGAGAGAGAGAGAGAGAGAGAGAGAGAGAGAGAGAGAGAGAGAGAGAGAGAGAGAGAGAGAGAGAGAGAGAGAGAGAGAGAGAGAGAGAGGGAGAGAGAGAGAGAGAGAGAGAGAGAGAGAGAGAGGGGTGTGAGAGAGAGAGAGAGAGAGAGAGAGAGAGAGAGAGAGAGAGAGAGAGAGAGAGAGAGAGAGAGAGAGAGAGAGAGAGAGAGAGAGAGAGAGAGAGAGAGAGAGAGAGAGAGAGAGAGAGAGAGAGAGAGAGAGAGAGAGAGAGAGAGAGAGAGAGAGAGAGAGAGAGAGAGAAAGAGAGAAAGAAATATATATATATATATATATATATATATATATATATATATATATATATATATATATATATATATATATATAGAGAGAGAGAGAGAGAGAGAGAGAGAGAGAGAGAGAGAGAGAGAGAGAGAGAGAGAGAGAGAGAGAGAGAGAGAGAGAGAAAGAAAGAAAGACAGAGAAAGAAATATATATATATATATATATATATAGAGAGAGAGAAAGGCAGAGAAAGAAATAGAGAGAGAGAGAGCGAGAGAGAAAGACAGAAAAAGAAAGAGAGAGAGGGAGAAAAAGAGAAAAGGCTTGTATAGCAGACATAATCGGAAACGGAGAAACGGAGAAACGGAAAGAGATAGACAAATCCTGTAAGAAAAGATCGGGAATATATAAATATTCGGAGAAGAGACAAAAAGGAGAAGCGCCCGTGAACTCAAGAGAAAGGCAGAGAGGATATAAAGGAAGAAAGGGAGGAAGAAGAGAGATAACGAGGAAGCGGGGTAGGGAGAATATTAAAAAGGGAGCAGAGACGGGGAGTGTGAGAATCAAGAAGCAAAAATGTGGTACGAAAGAGGAATAGAAAGAAGGGGAGGAGATCAAAGGGGTGCGAAAGAGCGAGGGGAAAGGAAGGAGGGGGGGAGAATACAAGGACAAAGAGGAAACGAAGAAGGGAGGGCTGGGGAGAGGAGAAGGGAAGGAAGGGAAAGAAGGGAAGGGAAGGAAGGGAAAGAAGGGAAGGGAAGGAAGGGAAAGGAGGGAAGGGAAGTAAAGGTTGGAAGGCTGGAATGAGGATAAGAGACTGAGGAAGGGGGAGGGGAAGGAGGAAGGGGAGGGGAAGGAAGGAGAATAGGGGAGAGGAAGGAGGATGAGGAAGGGAAAAAAGGGGAAAAGAGGATGAGCTGGAGTGAAGGGAGGTAGAACTGGGATGAGGGGAATGGAAGTGAAGGGGAAGGAGATAATGAAGGAGAAGGAAGGAGAATGAAAGAGGGAAAAGGAGGAGAGGTAGAAAGGTAATAGGAAAGGAAGGGAAGTTTAGGAAAACA
>BOPN01002029.1:197032-199532 GCA_017312705.2 Penaeus japonicus | reverse complement strand
GACGTCACGGCTACGAGAGAGCGTTGGCATCCTCAGCTGCCGGTGTTGGCGGGGTCCCAAACTTCCCCTTGTGGTCGTGAACTGGACGAGGAGGGAGGGGGAGGGGGGGAGGGGGGGGGGGGGGGGGGAGGGGGGGGGGGGGGGGGGGGGGGGGGGGGGGGGGGGGGGGGGGGGGGGGGGGGGGGGGGGGGGGGGGGGGGGGGGGGGGGGGGGGGGGGGGGGGGGAAGGGGGGGGTGTGAATAATGGTGATGGTGGTGCTGCTGTGGTGATGAGAGTTTCGATATTTTTTTTTGTTGGATTTTTTTTAATTTTTTTTTTTTAATTTTTTTTTTTATGTCTGTGAAGGTGATGATGATGGGTGTGGTAAATAGATGGTGGTAAAGATGGTGTTGGTGATGATAACGATTTTGGTGATGATGATGAAATAGATTAATCAAACTGATATTGAACTAAAGCGTTAAGTTTAGTAACGAAGATAATAATAAAAATAATAATGAAAAACAAAAAAACAAACAAACAGATATTAAACTAATATATTAACTTTACAAACGAAGATAATAACAAAAATAATGATTAAAAAGAGAGAAAAAAAAAAAATATCGAACTAAAGTATCAACCTCAATAACGAAGATAAAAAAAACCCTCGATATTCCACCGAGTATTGCTACCACACAGACGATCGTAATTTGTGCAAGAAGAAGGTATCTGAAGCAAAGATGTTAGGCTTCCTCGAGACGTCCCGCCCTCACGCGCGCCGCTAACGATTTCCTTCCCTCCTTATACCGCCCTCACCTCTACATTCGTCTTCTCTTCCTCCTTCTCCTCCTCTTACTAAGCTTCTCCTCCTTCTCTTCCCTCCTTCGCTTTTTTTTTTTGGGGGGGGAGGGGGGATTTTTTCTTGGTTCTCGTTTGACTTTGTTTTTCGTTTTTTTTTTTTGTTTTGTTTTATATATTTTTTTAGGTGTTCTTCGTGTGTGTGGGGGGGGGGTGGGGGGGGGGGGGTGAGGGGATTGTGTGTGTATGTGCGTGTTGTTTCGTTGTTAACTATTTTCATTCTACCATCTTCCTCCCTTACCTCCTTTCTTTACTCTCCTCTTTACCTTTTTCTTTCCTTCCCTCTCTCAAATCTTCCATCCTTCCCTCTTTCCTCCCTTCTCTACCTCCATCCTTCCATCTCCTTCTCTCCTTCCTCTCCCTTCCTCTTCTTTCTCCCATCCCTTCTCTCTCCTCCCTTCCAGTCTTCTACACCCCCTCCCACCCACTCTCCTCCTCCTTTTTCTTCCTCTTTCCTCCTTTCCCAATCTTCATTTTCATTCCTCTTCTTCTCCTCCCATTTCCTCCTCACCCTTTCGTTTTCCCTTCCCCTTCCTTCTCATCTTTTCCCCTCCCTTCTAGTTTCTTCTCTCCTCACTCTGCCTTTTTCCTTTCCCTCCCCCCCTCCAATTTCCCTCCTTTTCCTCTCCCCATATCCCCTTCATCCCTCCCCTCCCATTTCTTTTATTCTCTATTATATTACTCTATATATATTTTTAAAAAATCTACAAAGATCACAGACATTTTTTCAACTTTTTTTTTTCACTTTCGTCTTTTTTTTTTCTTCCCGTCCAAGAGAAAGGCCAGAGCAGGGCCGGGAAGTAAGGATAAGGAAGCTCTTTGCTCCTCGTCTCGACCGGGGAAAAATGGGAGGAGGAGGAGGGGGGGGGGAGGGGAGGAGGAGGAGGACATGAATCGAGCGGGAATGGTCCTGTTTTCCTGATTTTCCGCGTTCGTTTTATTTTTTTTTTTATTATTGCTGTTGGAACGTAGGAGGTTATTTCTTTTTCTCTCTTTCTCTCTCTCTGTCTGCCTTTCTCTCTCTTTCCCTTTCTCTCTCTTTTTCTCTTTCCCTTTCTCTCTCTTTCTCTCTTTCTCTCATATGTTTTTACTCCCATCTCCTCCTGCACTCCCACTTCCCTCTCCTCCTTATACCTCTTCCTCCCTCTCATTGTCTTTCCTCTTCCTCTTCTCTCTCCTCCTCCCCTATTCACCTTCACACCTCTCCTCCCCCCTTCTACCCTCTCCTCTTCCTCTCCTCTCCTTTTACCTCCGATCTCCCCTCCTCTTTTGTCCACTTTTCCCCTCCTTCTCCTCTCCCCCTCCCCGTCTCTCTTACCCTCCCTCCCCGTCTCTCTTACCCTCCCTCCCCCCCTCCCCGTCTCTCTTACCCTCCCTCCCCCTCCCCTCTTCGTCTCGTCTTCTCATTCTGGTCATTCTTCGAGAGCGCTTGGCTATTGCTTTCGCCATAACTTTTGTCGGAAACAGCTAAAGATCTCTTAAGTGTATTTTAAAAATGCCTGGATATTCCCCTAGAGCATCTCGGAGGAGGAGAGGGGGAGAAGGGGGAGGAAGAAGGGAAAAACGAGGGGGAGGAGGAGGAGGAGGAGGAAGGGAAAGAGGAGAAAAAGTTGGGGGGAGGGGGAGGAGGAGGAGGAGGAGGAGGGGGAGGAGGAAGAAGAAGAG
>BOPN01002029.1:189532-192032 GCA_017312705.2 Penaeus japonicus | reverse complement strand
ATTTTTCAAGTTTTCAAGATTTGTTTTTGCTGCGTCATCGTAGCGGTGGCCCCTCTACCTTACAACTCATGCTTGAATACGAAAGGTTAAAACAATGTTATGTTACCCTTGAATCCCAATATACCACTCGAGTGAACCGAACCTAAGTGATTGTACATGTGTAAGATGATTCTATAACAGATTTAACTTCAATGACTTAATATCTTGCAATTCATCATGATTTTTATATATTTTAGATAATAGCATCGGTAGAATATTTTCAAGGAAGGAAGTAAGTGTAGGACCGGCTTAAAAGGATACTTGAGAGTGATCCATGAGACAGTAAATCTGCAATACAAGGACAAAGTAGTGAAAATGGGGTTGTGGTCCGTAGAGTGGAACGTAACGAGAGGTGATTTTATTTAGGATAGTGTGTGGGGTTGGCTGGCGAAGTAGCGCGAGAGTGGTGGAGAAATCCCTTTGAATCCATAAAACGTAGACACAAAAAGACACAAAGACAGCGATTTCCCCCATGAAGACGATGAAATAATATGGCTATGATAGAATCTAGCATTATCAAAAAAAAAAACTTTAACCCCTTTTGCTCAACTAAAATCGTGAACATCTCTGTACAATTACAATATAACTATTAAGAAGTTCTGCTTCAACTTTTTCGTTTAAGGGCAATGTATTTGTTACATGCAAATGAGTGCATTTTATTTGAAAGTATTCCTTTATTTATTCCTTCATTTATTTTTTCTTTTAATTTTTCCACTCATTAAAACACAATGAAACGATTTCTATTGCAAATGGCCTTGTATATGATAATTTCTATTGCAATAGAGGCCGTATATCCGTGGTTATGACGGGGATACGAAATAAAAGAGAATTTAATTTCTAGTTTATCGATCAGGAATAAAATGCCATCCAATTAGCGATACCTATCGATTTTGGATTTAAAGAAAATATGATTATGATTAAAACGAACAATATTGCGATGATAATAGTAGTATTTGTAGTTGAAGTAATAGGCAGACGGAAGAATGAATTGATGCATGGCTTGTTATCGAATTAGATATGAACATCTAACTCACACGCAATGGGACACAATGGGACACACGCGCACATGTAGAGAGAGAGAGAGAGAGAGAGAGAGAGAGAGAGAGAGAGAGAGAGAGAGAGAGAGAGAGAGAGAGAGAGAGAGAGAGAGAGAGTGAGAGAGAGAGAGAGAGGACACATAGCCATGTAAATACACAATCAATCAGATAGGCAGACAAACAAGTATTCTGGCAGATAAAGGGACAGATGGTCAGAAAGCAGACAGACTGACAAAGAGCGAGGTAAATAGGCAGATACACAGACAGATTGATGTAGAAGCGTTGGCAGACATAAAAAACAAACAGACAAGGGAGACAAAACAAGGCAGCTAGATGGACAGGTAAACAAACAGACAAATAGATAGATGGATAGAAAAAAAGAAATAGAGAGAGAAATAAAAGACAGACAAACAGAGAGAGAGATAGATAGAGGGGGAAAGAAAGATGAATATATATATAGAAAAACAAAAATCAAAACAAAAGAAGAAACAAACAAACAATCCCTCCTCAAGGCATCGAGAGATACTGAATTACCTTCTTAATCTTCCCCTCCATCACCCTCCCCACCCCCGCCACCCTCACCCTCCCCACCCTCGCCACCCTCACCTTCCCTACCCCCGCCCTGACCTTCCCCACCCCCCGCCCTTATATTCCCCACGCCCACCCTGACCTTCCCTATCCCCGCCTTCACCTTCCCTACCCCCGCCCTCACCCTCCCCACTCCCGCCGCCCTCACCCTCCCCACCCCCGTCTTGACCGTCCCCACCCTCCCCACCCCCGTCCTGACCGTCCCCACCCCCACCCCCGCCACCCTCACCTTTCCCACCCCCGCCGCCCTCACCTTCCCTAGCCCCACCCTCACCTTCCCCACCCCCGCCCTCACCCTCCCCACCCCCGTCCTGACCTTCCCCTCCCCCTCCATCACCCTCCCCACCCCCGCCCTCACCTTCCCCACCCTGACCTTCCCCACCCCCGCCACCCTCACCCTCCCTACCCACGCCCACCCTCACCCCTCACTAGAACGTCGACGAGTTTACACCTCTAAACTTTGCCTCATATCAGATCACTTCGCAACGGCCTTAGGAATTCTGCGAGCGTGGCTTAGACGTTAAGCGACGGGCCATTACTATGAGGCTTGTTAAAGAGCATTATAGTAGTTACATCACCTTTAGAAGACTTACTGTTGCATTGATTCCACCCGCTGTGGTCGGGAGGAGGGGGGAGGGAGGAGGGAGGAGGGGGGAGGGAGGAGGGGGGAGGAGGAAGGAGGTGGGAGGAGGGAACAGGGAGGAGGGAGGAGGAGGGAGGTGGGAGGGAGGGAAGAGGGAGGGAGGGAGGAGGGAGGAGGGAGGAGGAGGAGGAGGGTGAGGAGGGTGGAGGTGGAGGGTGGAGGAGGAGGAAGGAGAAGGAGGAGGGAGGAGGGG
>BOPN01002029.1:152032-159532 GCA_017312705.2 Penaeus japonicus | reverse complement strand
ATGATAACAATGATAAAAATAACAAAGATAATAATGATAACGATAATAAAGATAATAATAAAAAAGATAATAATGATAATAACGATAATGATAATAATCATATCTAAAACAGTAACCCTAAAGATAACAAACTCAACCATAACACCACAATACAAACCCCACACACCATAACCACATCCCACCACCGCTCTACAATCACTTCACTATATCGCAATCCCCAACCCGAGACAAACACTCACCTCAGGTCAAGACAAGAGTTCCAGAAAAGGTCATGTCACAGTAACAAGAAAGCCTTTTTTTTGATAAAACGAAGAAACGTAAAGGTTAAGTCTAGGGTTTTGTTATTGAGGGAGAAGGAATTGAAGAAATGGAGGGAGGAGAAAATGGGTGGAGTGGTTATGGTGAGTTGTCAATATTATCGTCATTATTGATATCGTTTTTGATGTTGTTGTTATCCTCATTGGCATCGTTATTATTATTTTGTTTATGTGCATTATTTTTTTTATCATCGTCATTATCATAATCATCATCATCATTATTGTCATTACCGTTATTAATTTTGCTATCATTGTTATTATCATAATTATTATCATCATTATTATTATCATAATTATTATCATCATTATCATTATCATTGCTATCATTATGATTAGCATTACTATTATCAACATTATCATCCATATTATTATCATTATTGTTATTATCATTATCATAATTATCATCATCATCATTATTACTATTATAACTATCATTATTAATAGTATCATCATCATTATAATTATTATCATATTTTTTCTATCATTATCATCATTATCATCATAATCATTATTATCATCTTTATCATTATCAATAATAGGACATTATCATCATCAAAATGAAGTAAAAAAAAGTCTGTAAATACTTTTTTTGCAATAAACGCACTCCGTATAAACCTATTTGGTGGCAAGTTATTAAATTTTCGGAGTGGCACGCAGGGAAACTCTGGGGAAATTTTACTTACACAAAATGACAGCCTCACTTACCAAAATACACACAAACAAACAAACAAACAAGCAAAGAAGCCACAAGAAACAAAAGACACACACACAAAACAACCACAGAACAACGACACAAAGAACAAGAACACTCAAGAAAAAGGACAATACAATTCCACATGGTACAGAAACACATGACACACACACACATGATTGGACGATGCAACATCACAACATTCCCGTGTTCATCAGGTGAGTGCGCTGGTGGACCACATCATGATGATTATTGAATTGTATGTTGATATGCTGTCGCTCCAGAAGCACCGAATTTCCTTCGGTGTATTCTGCTGTTTTCCACTAAAATGCCTTTTTGGGGTTTTCTCTCTCTCTCTCTCTTTCTTTCTCTCTCTCTCTTTCTCTCTCTCTCTCCTTATGATTGGTGTTATTATCATGATTATTATTATTATCATTATCATTATTGTTATTATCATGGCCATTATTGTCATTATCATGATCATTATCATTGTTATTCATCATTATCATAATCATTGTTATTATTATTATCATTGTCATGATTATTATCATAATTGTCATGATTATTATTATCATTATCATTATCACCATGATCATTGTTATTATCATTATTACTACTATCATTATCATTGTTGTTGTTGCTGTTATTCGTATCATTATCATTCGGATTGTCATTATCATTATCCTCATTATCATCATTACCATTATCACTATCACTATCAATATGAATACCATTATTTCAATCAATACCATTGTTATCATTAAGATCATCCTCATTATTATCACTATTATTATCATTATTAGATCATCATTATCACTATTATAATCCTCATCAACATGATTGTCGTTGTCATTACTCAATTACTATCACCATAAGTATCAATATCACCACTATAATCATCATCATCATCCCCATCATAATCTTATCACCGCTGTTCCGTATTTCTGTATCTCCGTACAAAATAATATTGCTATATATATTTTTTTCACCATGCAAGAGCCGAAACCGGGTTAATAAGTCTAAGAAAGACATATTGAAGACATGTTGGAGGTTGGGCGTGAATGTTCGTGTTTGCTTGTATTTAGGAAGAATAAATAATAATAATAGTATAATAATAATAAGTATAATAATAATAGTATAATAATAATAATAGTAATAATAATAATAGTATAATAATATATAAGTATAATGATAATAAGTATAAGTATAATAAAAATAGTATAATAATAATGATAATAATAAGAAGAATAGTGAGTCCGCGTCGAACAGTGTGCTAGGTACACACACGTCAAGCCGTATAAACGCCAAGCTAATACGATCGGCTAAGTGTTCATGGCGACTCCGTTTAGGTAGATGGAATACGATTAATTATGAGCTATTCGATTCCCTTGAAATTTGTTTCGAGGCAATTCGCTTAAGTGTCGCCGTGCTTTAGGGTCCTGCTCGTTCTGTTCTGTTGTGCGACTGGGTTTTGGTGGCTAGTCACCTTCTTTCTTCTTCTCTCTCTTCTCTTTTTTTTTATTTTCTCTTCTCTCTCTTTTTTTTCTTTTCTCTCTCTTTTTTTCTTTTCTCTTCTCTTCCTCTTTCTTTTTTTGATTCTCTCTCTATTCTTTTCTTAATGTCCCCCTTTTTTTGTTTTGCTTCTTTTAGTTCCCCTCTTCCTCTCTCCCTCTCTTTCTCTCCCTCTCTCTCTCTCTCCTCCTCTCCCCCTCTTTTTCCCTATTCCCCCTCTCTCTTTTTTCCCTTTTCCACTTTCTTTCCTTTTCCCCTCTCAACCCCTCCACGTCTTCCCCTCTTCTCTTTTCTTCTCCCCCTCTCCTGCATTCCTTCTCTCCCTTTCTTTCTCTCTTCTTCTCCCCCTCTTCTTCCCCGATTTCCCTCTCTAATTCTCTCTTGCCTTCACTCTTCTTGTCCCTCTCTTCTTTTATTCTTTTCTCCCCCTATCCTTCATTCAGTCTCTTCCTCTCCCCTTCTTCTTAACTCCTCTTCTTCTCCTCTCAACCTCATTCCCTCTTCTCCTTCTCCTTCTTCTCCCTCTCTCCTTCTCCTTTTGGCTCCCCTTCCCGCTTCGCTCCCGAGATGAGTATCTGCAGTTCGGGTTTGAGGGAAGCAGGTGGCTGGAGAGACATGTCATGGGTAGGCCACTTTGGAGAAGAGAGGCAGGTGGCTGAGGAGACAGATGGCTGGGGAGACAGATGGCTGAGGAGGCAGGTGGTTATGGAAGACGAAGAGAGAGGGAGGCAGTTTGACTGTCCACGCCAGACAGAGTGACATGACAATTTTATTTTTTTTGTTTGGCAGATTATCAGCGCAGTTTGTTTCTTTCGCTCGTGGAAAATCAGGTCACTTCGGGGGAAAATGGTTTGACCTTTTTTCCCCTTTCTGTAGCGCCAAGAAGGAATTTCGTATATTCCAATTCCTACCAAATTGTTGAACACGTTCAGCATCATAATTTATCTTTCCTAAATACTACAAAAAATGTAAAAAAAACAAACTTGCCTAGATATCCTTACTCCGAGTCTAGGGTACACCCATATCCAGCGAAACAAACACTAGGGGATGAATAAATACCCTTACGCACCAGTTTTCGTACTATGCAAATCAGCCCCATTACCCATTCATTCCACTTCACAAATTAGTCACGAGTAATTCCGAAAACCCACTCTCCATCTACCACCACCACCACCACTACCACTACCACTACCACTACGATGCTACCCACACCCTATTAACCACACACACACACACACACACACACACACAAACAAACAAACAAACATACACACCCACACACACACACACACACACACACACACACACACACACACACACACACACACACACACACACACACACACACACACACACACACTTTCAAAACCAATAGCCTCTCC
Source organism: Penaeus japonicus (assembly GCA_017312705.2). Classification (NCBI taxonomy): domain Eukaryota; kingdom Metazoa; phylum Arthropoda; class Malacostraca; order Decapoda; family Penaeidae; genus Penaeus; species Penaeus japonicus. Next base: position 155,630 of record BOPN01002029.1, on the reverse strand, counting down.
TATCCACAACTTAGCCACGGGTATGTATATCCCAACCACACACGCTACATGTACTAAACCTTTCCATTCATAGTTTATGAGGTTCCGTCCCTTCCAGCCCAACCTCGGACCTTCCTCTCGGTCGAGTACAAGCTAACGTAGGTCTGGGAGAGGCTCATAAACACGACGGAGTTAGAGCGTGACAATGGGTAGTGTGCAGCTGTGGCGTTAATGGAAATGAAGCTTCGAACAAAAGGGCGGGAAGGAAAAGCCCATCCATCTCCTGGCCTGCTTCTCTTTTCCTTCCTTTGGCGGAGTTTCCGTTCTCTCCGTCTCCCCCCCTTTATTGTCCTGTCCGTTTGTCTTGTTGTAAATATACATACGCGGGTTTATATCTCTGATTCTCTCTCTCTCTTTCTTTCTCTCTCTCTCTCTCTCTCTCTCTCTCTTTCTGGTTGTTGATGTTATTTTGCTTGAAGCTTTTAATCTCTATCGTTGTTATTATCATGATTGATTGTTTTAATCATTGTTCTCATAGTAATTATCATCATTATCACATTGTTACTGTTATCATCATTGTTGATATTAATCCAATTGATATAAGTATTTTCATTCCTGAAGAAAACTCATAGTAAATATCTTCCTTTAAATTAAGCAGTAAGAATAGGACGCAACAACAACAACAACAAACAAAGAAAACATTGCCTACTTGTAAACTTTTTAAAGAACAAACTCCCGCTGTTTAGGGAAAAAAGATCGGCATTAAGTTTCCTTTCAAATTACTAACCCAAATTTACAGCATCTGGATGGCTCTGAGGAGACTAACATTCACCTAAGGCACATATGGGGGACGAGGCAATGCCTATTTTCAGAGTTCATAATACTTAAGTTTAGTATGTACTTACCAGCTTTATAGCTTTGTCAACATCAAATGGACCCAGCTGTTTGTCTTCTGTTGTTTTTCTTTTTAGAACGGAGGGGGGTGGAGGTGGGGGGTGTACGTGTGTGTGTGTGTGTGGAATTACGTTTCTCTCGAGTTTATGAACACAACCAATGAGTTTGAGTTGGTCCAACTTAGCTAATAGCGAAGTCGCAGCACCGGGCCTAAACCATAACTTTATGTTCGTTAAGAGCGAACCAGCTGACGCTCTTTTCTTTGCAAAAGTTTGTATGCAAATTATAGCAGGCTATTTTCTTTTTTTCTTCTTCTCGATTCTTTCCTCCATCAAAAGTACCACCTATTCTTCCTCCTTGGATGAGATTGAACGTCTTCTTTTTTCTCTCCCTCTCAGTCTTTCTTCTTCCCCTAAGAATATATATATATTTTTTCTCAAAGTGTATTTACAAAAACAACAACAACAACAACAACAAAATACAACAAAAAACAAAAAAAAAACTTTTACTCCACGAAACTGCCAACTGGAGAGACCGAGCATGAAGGAAAGAGGGCTTGATGCATGACCCTACTCGAGTCGATAACTAATTTGCAAAAATTGCTCTGTAAATAGTAATAGGAGGAGTTTCTCTTTCTTTTGTTATGGGGTCATTTTGATACGGGGTTATTCTTAGACTAACGAGCGTATTATTGTTAGTCTGGATGATGTTGGCGACATCCTCTTGCCTCAAAGAATGTAAGGACGTTATGATGTAATCTGTATGATTCTTTGTAATGATAACTGTGGTATGGTTTATGTAATTCAGACGGCATGTATCTTTGGATATATATGTTTATATTCACGTACAGTCGAAGGAGATAATGATTTCACTCGGTATCAAAGGCATCATAAAACTGGATTAAGGTAATAACAATTATCCTTATCATTGTCATTCATAGCTATACCTCTTCAAAGACTCGAGATATTATGATGACTTCCATGGCTTTACATAAACGTTTTTTGTTGTTTTTTTGCTCTTTTTTTTTTGGGGGGGGGGGGGGAATCCGTAGTAGGGCTTCACATCACCGCTTACAGATCTTTTGTTGAGGCAGCAGTTGCAAGGGAGATCCATAATCTTTTTTTCCTACTTTTGAGTATATTTTCATTTTTGTTTGTCCTATTTCTCCGTCTATACATACTTTGGCGTTTATTCCTATTTCATCTCATAGTTTTTTTTTTTTGTTTGTTTGTTTCCTGATACTTCTTCATTTCCTCATACTTATTTATTATAATATTCTTCTGTGCCTCCTCATACTTCATTATCTCATTATTTGGGGTCTCCTCATACTTCCACGTCTTTTTATACTTCTGTACATCCTCGCAGCTCTTCATCTCCCTATACTTATTTGTCTCCTCATATCTTGCATACTTCTTCTCACACTTCCGTTACTCATCATGTCTCTACGTTTCCTCATATCCTCGTATCAATTCCGATTTCAGCCTCTCCTCACCCTTCATTCCCTCATACTTCTTCCCCTCCTCATACTTTTCCGTCTCCTCATGGCACGACACCCTAATCCTTTGACTTCGATCTCACACTGATGAAGACAGTCGGGGGAGATAAGAACGGCAGGTCAGACAACTGTCAAGGAAGAAAAATGGCTGGAGTTGGCAACACTGATGGCTCTGCTGCGGTCAGAGAGGACGAGCAAAAAGTATTCTAGAGGTATTTCAAATGCTATATATAATCATGTAATGGTATTTTATTTCCTTTGTGTGTATTTATGTAAGAGTATATGTGTGTGTGTGTATACGATTGTACGTATTATTATGGCACACGAAAACATGTACACGAATAACGCAATGATATATATATATATATATATATATATATATATATATATATATATATATATATATATATATATATATACATATTTGCGTTACTAGATATCAGCATCATATGTCTATCCATATTTCGAACACATATATATATATATATATATATATATATATATATATATATATATATATGTATATATATATATATATATATATATATAGAGAGAGAGAGAGAGAGAGAGAGAGAGAGAGAGAGAGAGAGAGAGAGAGAGAGAGAGAGAGAGAGAGAGAGAGAGAGAGAGAGAGAGAGAGAAACAGAGAAAGACAGAAACAGAGAGAGAAAGAGGAAGAGAGAAAGTGAGAGAAAGAAAAGACAGAGGGTAACCAACATAAACACGAACAGAAAAAAAATAATAAAAAAAAAGAGTCAAGAATGAAGAGGCACCAAGCAGAAAACAAAAAGGAAAAAAACTACAATGCGTTGACCATTCTCTCTCTCTCTGCTTCCGACAGTAATCGTAATCAAATGCACTCTTTTTTTCTTTCTTCATTCAAATTATACGCTCAGTCCACTTTAAAAAAGAGAATTGGCGAAAAAAAAAGCAAAAAAAGGCTCGCGTTGATTGCTGCATCCGAAAGATTTTTGAAAACTAAATCTGTCTTTTTTCTTCTTTTTTCCTGATAAAAACGAAAAGAATTGAAAAATTGCAACTGGATCCCCTTCAGAATAAATGTCTGAATATGCATTATATAAATAAATACATACATATATACACACACACACACACACACACACACACACACATATATATATGTATGTATACACACACACACACACACACACACTCTCTCTCAAACACACACACACACACACACACAAACACAAAAAGAAAAAAACACAC
>BOPN01002029.1:129532-137032 GCA_017312705.2 Penaeus japonicus | reverse complement strand
TCTCAGTTCCCACTTCCACCTTCTCTCTCTCTCTTTCTCAGTCTCACTTCCACCTTCTCTCTCTCTCTCTTCCTCAGTCTCACTTCCACCTTCTCTCTCTCTCTCTTTCTCATTCTCACTTCCACCTTCTCTCTCTCTCTCTTTCTCAGTATCACTTCCACCTTCTCTCTCTCTCTCTTCCTCAGTCTCACTTCCACCTTCTCTCTCTCTCTCTTTCTCATTCTCACTTCCACCTTCTCTCTCTCTCTCTTTCTCTCAGTCTCACTTCCACTCCTCTCTCTCTCTTCTCATTCTCACTTCCATCTTCTCTCTCTCTCTTTCTCAGTATCACTTCCACCTTTCTCTCTCTCTCTCTCTCTCTCTCTCTTTCTCAGTATCACTTCCACCTTCTCTCTCTCTCTCTTTCTCAGTATCACTTCCACCTTCTCTCTCTCTCTCTCTTTCTCAGTCTCACTTCCATCTTCTCTCTCTCTCTTTCTCAGTATCACTTCCACCTTCTCTCTCTCTCTCTCTTTCTCAGTCTCACTTCCACCTTCTCTCTCTCTCTCTTTCTCAGTCTCACTTCCACCTTCTCTCTCTCTCTCTCTTTCTCAGTCTCACTTCCACCTTCTCTCTCTCTCTCTTTCTCAGTCTCACTTCCACCTTCTCTCTCTCTCTCTTTCTCAGTCTCACTTCCACCTTCTCTCTCTCTCTTTCTCGGTATCATTTCCACCTTCTCTCTCTTTCTCAGTATCACTTCCACCTTCTCTCTCTCTCTCTCTTCTCAGTCTCACTTCCACCTTCTCTCTCTCTCTCTCTTTCTCAGTCTCACTTCCACCTTCTCTCTCTCTCTCTTTCTCAGTATCACTTCCACCTTCTCTCTCTCTCTCTCTTTCTCAGTCTCACTTCCATCTTCTCTCTCTCTCTCTTTCTCAGTCTCACTTCCATCTTCTCTCTCTCTCTCTCTCTTCTCAGTCTCACTTCCACCTTCTCTCTCTCTCTCTTTCTCAGTCTCACTTCCACCTTCTCTCTCTCTCTCTTTCTCAGTATCACTTCCACCTTCTCTCTCTCTCTCTCTTTCTCAGTCTCACTTCCATCTTCTCTCTCTCAGTATCACTTCCACCTTCTCTCTCTCTCTCTTTCTCAGTCTCACTTCCACCTTCTCTCTCTCTCTCTCTTTCTCAGTCTCACTTCCATCTTCTCTCTCTCTCTCTCTTTCTCAGTCTCACTTCCACCTTCTCTCTCTCTCTCTCTCTCTCTCAGTCTCACTTCCACCTTCTCTCTCTCTCTCTCTTCTCTCAGTATCACTTCCACCTTCTCTCTCTCTCTCTCTTTCTCAGTCTCACTTCCACCTTCTCTCTCTCTCTCTTTCTCAGTCTCACTTCCACCTTCTCTCTCTCTCTCTCTCTCTCTCTCTCTCTCTCCCCTCTCTCTCTCTCTCTCTCTTTCTCAGTCTCACTTCCATCTTCTCTCTCTCTCTCTTTCTCAGTCTCACTTCCACCTTCTCTCTCTCTCTCTCTTTCTCAGTCTCACTTCCACCTTCTCTCTCTCTCTCTCTCTCTCAGTCTCACTTCCCCCTTCTCTCTCTCTCTCTCTTTCTCAGTCTCACTTCCACCTTCTCTCTCTCTCTCTCTTTCTCAGTCTCACTTCCATCTTCTCTCTCTCTCTCTCTTTCTCAGTATCACTTCCACCTTCTCTCTCTCTCTCTTTCTCAGTATCACTTCCACCTTCTCTCTCTCTCTCTTTCTCAGTCTCACTTCCACCTTCTCTCTCTCTCTCTTTCTCAGTATCACTTCCACCTTCTCTCTCTCTCTCTCTTTCTCAGTCTCACTTCCACCTTCTCTCTCTCTCTCTCTTTCTCAGTCTCACTTCCACCTTCTCTCTCTCTCTCTCTCTCTCAGTATCACTTCCACCTTCTCTCTCTCTCTCTCTCTCTCTCAGTCTCACTTCCATCTTCTCTCTCTCTCTCTTTCTCAGTCTCACTTCCATCTTCTCTCTCTCTCTCTTTCTCAGTCTCACTTCCACCTTCTCTCTCTCTCTCTTTCTCGGTATCACTTCCACCTTCTCTCTCTCTCTCTTTCTCAGTCTCACTTCCACCTTCTCTCTCTCTCTCTCTCTCTTTCTCAGTCTCACTTCCACCTTCTCTTCCCGTCCTTACCCCCTTCCTCCTCTACATGTGTCGCCAGGCATCTCCCGAGGATAAGCCAGATTATTCTCTTGCATCCTCCTTCCCTTTCCGGCCTTACCCTCCCTCCCTCCTCCTCCTCCTCCTCCTTCTTGACTCTCCATTCCCCTCCTTTACCTTTTTTTTTTCCTTTTCTTCTCTTCACGTACTCTCTCCTCTCTCCTCCTTCCCTTTCCGACTTTATCCTCCCTCGCTCCGCCCTCTCCTCCTTCTCGATTTCCATTCCCCTCCTTAACGTTTTTTCCTTACCTTCTCTTCACGTATTCTCTAGTCCTCCTTCCCTTTCTGACCTTATCCTCCCTCGCTCCTCCTTCTCCTCCTTCTCGATTTCCATTCCCCTCCTTAACCTTTTTTCCTTACCTTCTCTTCACGTATTCTCTCCTCCTCCTTCCTGCTACCCTCCTTCCTCTTTATCACCCTCCTCCTTTCCCTGTATTTACCCTCCTTACTCCCCTTTCATCTTCTACCTTCCCCTCCCTTTACCCTCTCCCTTAATCCTCGTTCATATCCCCCCATCCCCGTCCTTCACTCTCTCCCCATCCTCCCCCTCCCCCTCGCCCCCCTCTTCACCTCTTTCCTTCCCTCCCATCGACCTCCTCCTCCTCCGCTCATCTCCCTTCATCTTTTCTTCTCTCAAGGCCAGACCATCCCTTACATAATGGCTTAAAATCACGCCAGCAAATTAACTGTCTAGCTCCATCCTCTCCTTCCACTCCTCCCCTTCCCCCTCCCTCCCCGTCCCTCCGTCCCCTTCACTATCCCCCTTCCTTTTTACCCCTCCCTAACCCTCTTCACCTTCCCCTCTTCTTCTTTCCTCGCACCTTCTTTCCTTCCCTTCCCCCTCTCCCCTCTCTCCTTCCCTTTCCCCTCCCTCTTTCCCCTACACCCTCTCCGTCCCTCCTTCCTCTTCACTATCCCTCCTTCCTTTACCCTCCCCTGACCCTTCACTTCATCTCTTCCTTCCCCGCGCTCCTTCTCTCCTTCCCCTCTTTCCTCTCCCTCTCTCCTTCCTTCCTCTCTCCCCCTTCCCTCCTTCCTTCCCCCTTCCTTCCTCCCCTCCTTCCCATCCCCTTTAAGACAATCTCCCTCCGCTTTCTCCTTCCCCCTCCCCCTCCTTATCTTCCTCCTCCCTCCATCCCCTACACTCCCCCCCTACTTTCCCTCCTCTCTCCTTCCCCTACACCCTCTCTCTCACCCCCTCCCCCTCATCCCACGGAGGAAAAGGACCTCAACCTGCAACATAACCAGTCTTACGCCGTGGTTATGTTGCTATCGGGATGATTTCTATCATTAGTATCCTTATCATTTTCATTATAATTTCATTGTTATTATTATTATTATGATTATCATTATTATTATTATTATTGTTATTATTATGATTTTCATCATCATCATCATCATTATTATCATTATTATCATTATTATTATTATTATCATTACTAGTATTGTTATCATTACTGTCATTATCATTATTATTATCATTAATATTATTATGATCATTATCATTATTATTATCATCATCTTTATTATCATTATTATCATTACTATTATTATTATTATTATTATTATTATTATTATCATTATTAATACTATTATTATTATCATCATTATTATTATTATGATCATTATCATCATTGCATTTGTTTTATTATTATTATCATTGTTACAATAATTATCATTATCATTATTATCATCGTGGTCATCATTCTCATCATTATTATCAATATCATCATAATTATCATTGTTATCATTATCTATATATTTTATATTTCTTCTTCTTATTTTTATTATTATTGCTGTCATCATCATGACTATTTTATAGTTATTTTAATCTATATTATTATTGTAATCATAATCATCATCATTATGATGATGATTATTATTTATCTTTATTAATGATGATGGTGTTATCTTATTATTATCATCAATATCAGTCTTGTTATTGTCATTACTATCAAAATAATTTATTATTTCCATTACTATAATTATCATTACATTATCATGATGATACTGATAACGGTAATGATGATAATGATGATGACAATAATAACTATCATCATTATCATTCATATGATCATTATTGCTGTTATTGTTATTGTTAATCTTACTCTTTCATCCAATGATCATCATCATAAATAATGTTTCTATTATAATCATTATTCATATTACCATTATTATATATTATCATCATCATCATTATTATAATTATTGTTATTTTCATAATATCATTATCATTGCTATCATTGCTCTTCATATTCTATAATCCCCATGTAATAAGGTTGACCACAAGGCATCTGATATAATTGATAATATTTTTTTTTTGTGTTTTTTTTTTATAACACATGCAATGAGATGCAAAGAGGACACATTAATCTCACTGAACCGATGTTAAGGGTGTTCTTAGCCAGCGGCGCCAAAATCCATTTTCCAGAACTTTTTAAAAGCTTATTTTGCAATGAATTACATTCTGGGAATCCATTACGGCCCACTCACCGAGGAGGGAAAAAATATCGATTTAAGAACAAATATTATTTTTTTCTGTATCTGGGAAAGTCTTGTTTGTCTATATTTGATCTTATATTTTCCGTTTTTTGTGTTTATGAAACATCATAAATACAGTTTTATATGTTACTGAGTTGAAATGGTTTAATTCATCATTACTGAATGCTTACATTGAATTAGAAAAAACCTGAAAATCCAGCAAGGATAGTTGATATTGAAACCTGGGTTATATTACCGCAGATTTATGCAAACGTCCTTTTAGCAGAAACGCGAAATACATATTTACATTAAACACTAAATCCAAACTAAAGTGATCTCAGGCTAAAGTGAGCATCAGAAATCTATGTTTACTGTTTGACATGCCAGCCAAAGATTTTTCCCAGGGCTTTTTTTTTCTTTTTTTAAATAAAAGTTTTGATTATGTTTGCGCAGAATAGTTTGTGGAGTGTCAAGGACATTGATGAATGGTTGGTAAAGTAGATGGAGAAACAAGTTGCCTAAAACAAACAAATCACGTGCTTAGGAACACGAGCGTACCCACAAAAGCACGTATGTATCTATTTTTACATCTATTTATTTTCTATCTATCTGTTTATTCACACATTCACACACACACACACACACACAGACACACACATATATATATAATATATATATATATATATATATATATATATATATATATATATATATATATATATATATATATTATATATATATATATACATATATACATATATATACATAGATAGGTAGACGAATATATGGATGTATAAATATATATATACATATATATATATATATATATATATATATATATATATATATATATATATATATATACATATATATATATATATATATATATATATATATATATATATATATATATATATATATATATATATATATATATATATATATATATATATATATATATATATATATATATATATATATATATATATATATATATACATATATATATATATATATATATATATATATATATATATATATATATATATATATTTATATATATATATATATATATATATATATATATATATATATATATATATATATATATATATATATATATATATGAATATATCTGTGTGTATGTGTGCGTGTTAATATATATATATATATATATATATATATATATATATATATATATATATATATATATATATATATATATATATATATATATATATATATATATATATATATATATATATATATATATATATATATATATATATACACACACACACATATATATATATATATATATATATATATATATATATATATATATATATATATATGTACATATATATATATGTATATGTATATATATATATATATATATATATATATATATATATATATATATATATATATATATATATATATATATATATATAAATATATATATACTTTATATATATATATATATATATATATATATATATATATATATATATATATATATATATATATACATATATATATATATATATATATATATATATATATATATATATATATATATATATATTATATATATATGTTTGTATGCATCTGCGTGTACATGCATATATCTACTTTCACATACAAAGCCTGCCACGCACACAACCAATCACCCAAAGCGAAATGGAGCCTATCACCCCTCGTGATTATTTTTCCTCCTCTTCCCACACCTCCTTCTTCTCCTGCTCTCCCCTTCCTCTTTCTCCCTTCATCATTCCTTCCCTCCAAGAGTACGCGGTGACGGATCGTGGCCAAGAAGCCTGCCTGCACCTGTGACCTCAGGGCGACCTGACATTTTGAGATATAACGTCACACACCTGAGCCCTTCGCGGTCCTTTTAAGGAGAGGGAGGGGGTGGGGGGGAAGGGGGAGGTGGGGGGGGGGAATACGACCATAAAGAAGGTACGAGAAGGCAAGATATCCTGTAAAAGAAAGTTTGTCCCAAAATAAAAAAAGATGTTAGGGCTGGATGGTTGTAGAAGAACTTTTTCTTATGTGCATGTATTCATATACTGTACGTACGCGGATATACAAACACAAAAAACAACATACAACGTAAGCACGCATACTATACATTTACAACGTACATTTACATACACATACAAGCAACACATTCCCATGAACATGCACATACAAATAATGCACACACATCATTTATGTATCTGCCTATATATCTATATATCAATATATACAGGTATGTACGAGTATATGCAGAAAAAAACAGACAGACTTCATCACCCAGGTACATAACTTTAAAACTCGGATCACTGCCATTCTTCTTGAACAGTCTTCGTTTACATAATCGGCCTAGAGAATTGGTATTCCTATGATCTAATATGGTGACCAAGTAGGGTATTTTTAAGGGACCGGTGGCATATCTGTGTCATAGCATTATTTGTTTACGAACCGGAAAGTATTTTTTTCAACATTCTTAATAATTTTGAAATGTAGAGGAAACATATCAAGAATATGATAACAATTAATACATTTTTTTCTTTATTTACATTATAGAAGTAACTTTTTTTTTATTTTCTTTTTTTGAAACTCGGTTGCACTGTCCTACAGTAAACACGAAGATATGTCCGCCCACGCAATAACACATCCCAACACGAAGACACAAGGAAAACGCCAGAATACGGAAGGACACGAAGACCCACCTGAAAGGGGGGTGGGGGGGGGGACGACGAAGACATATCAACCCGTCCCTGTGTACACTAGACGAGCACACGAGGCAACACGCCAAGGTAGACACGTGAAGGAGATACGTCGGGACACATCCGGACACACTTCTCGTT
>BOPN01002029.1:77032-79532 GCA_017312705.2 Penaeus japonicus | reverse complement strand
GCGCCCCGCACCGTTGCCAAGGACGCTGCAGCACATCCAGAGTCTTCCCGGGCAGGGTCGGATCCGCCCCTCGCACGAGCAGCGTCCACCATTCCCGCAGCACCTACGCCCTCGGAGGATGCTGCTTCGAGGGCCGTTCCTGCGGCGCCCAAGGTCGCCCCGCTGGCCTTGTGCTCCTGGTCCAAGGGCATCATCGTGCTGTACGCCCTCAACGGGTCTGCCACCACCTGGATGTTCTCCGTCAAGACTGGCAAGTGGCTGGAAGCCATGCACCCCAAATTCCCTCCAGCAGCAGCGGCCTTGGAGGCTAGTTGGTGCGGGACCCGCCAGGACGCCATCTGGTTCCTGACGAGCAAACGGCAGAAGGCTGCAGGCTCGGGTCGCTCGAGTTCCGCCTCGGTCCAAAGAACGGGCCAGACGCTGTGGAAGTTAGACGATCTCGGCAAGTGGTCTCGCCTCGAAGTAACGCAGACAAAAGGCGAAGGTCATTTTGAGTCCCCGGCAAGGCTCCTTCAGTCGTGGAGCGACGCCCGAGGAAATCTTTTCCTCCTGCAGCAGCATGAGGCTCCCGACTCGACGGTGAGCGTGGTCAGGTTCAACCTAAGTTCGGGGGAAAAGACTCTGACTGGCCTGAAGGGCGGTGCGTGGAGCAGCACGTGGGTCCCGGGCTCATCAGGAGAGCTGTACGCCCTCTTCCCCCGCGACGGAGCCTCCTGGGTCGCCACGTACGACTACTACTCCGGCGACGTGATCAGCACAGAGAAGGCTATCGTGCCCGTCGCTCCAGAGGGCCTCTTCCTCAAGGTGGACGGCGTCATCCACACAACCATTCCCGCCTGCAGACATTTGCCCCCCATGCCCCCGCACCTCCAGGAGCCCTCGCCGCCAGACCTGAGGTTCAACCACATATCCCTGAGTCGCGTGTGTGCCCCGGGGGAGACAGGCGTTTCGCCGGGGCGCTCCAGCCAAGGGGTCATTCAGGGGCCCCGGAAGACGGACATCCTGAGCAACGTGCAAGCGCCGCCGAAGAACCGCTACGTGTCCGATACTCGCGCTGCTGCGCCTGCGCGGGAGGCCGCCTCCAACCACCTGGACGCAGGGGGCGCAAGGGATGGCACGGCCACCACGACGCTCCAGGACCACGGCGGGGAGCCTGGCCTCTCCCGCACCACAGGGAAGTCCGCCGACATCATCATGGTGCGCGACGACCAGGTGAGCGGATGACGTCACGGAGGCACACTTGGCAAGGACTCAGGACCCATGACGGGGAGGAGGCAGAGTCACGGGGGTGGGGTTGAGGGGGGGGGGGTGACTGGATTAGAGTGAATGTTAGAACAAGGGGGATGGGCGGGGCAGATGCCAATTTGTATCCTGCTAGACTATGTCTGTATCCTTCTCCCATACTTTCTTTTCCTTTTGTTTCTTAAATTCATTTGATTTTAATATCTTACCTGCTGGAGTTTTATTTCAAATCTCTTTGCCTTTTCTTCTTTCGTCTTTCTTTTCTTTCTCTTTTCATTTCTTCTTTTCTTCTTGTTCTCTCTCTCTCTCTCTCTCTCTCTCTCTCTCTCTCTCTCTCTCTCTCTCTCTTGTTCTATCTCTCTCTCTATCTCTCTTTATATCTACACACACACACACACACACACACACACACACACACACACACACACACACACACACACACACACACACTGACGTCAACGATGTGTGGTGACGAGTTCATCCTCTCGTTATCTTCCGTTTGCGTTGTGTGTGTGATGCTGATCGTGATGTGTGAGGAAGATCATGACGGTAATACGAGAGTAATTATGAGGATGATATGTTATAATGAGTGACAATAAGGTCGCATCTAATGTTCTGGGCAATGACCCTAACGACCATGGCAACAGCAGTATGATAGCACTGGCAGCTGTCATCTTACACTACAGTCTTTGTTTACAAGAGCACAAGCAATCTCTTCTTTTCTTATCTTGCAACTTTCATACTTCCGTCCTTCTTTGTTTCTTACAAATCACAACAGATAATCACACGTTTTGATAAGCGTTCCTTCCCAGTGAAAACTGTGCTGTTGCCATGGCCACTGGACGTCTATCTTAGTGAATGAATTTCGATTCATGTCTAAAACTTGAGAGATTACTGTTGAGTCACTTTTCAGGGATTTAGCTTTGTTTATGAAGTTATTGAAGATTCCGTTGCCGTTATTGAAGTTGCAGTCAATAAAATGCTTTTGTTAAAATGCTTTTTATTGTTGCAATATAAACATGTTACAATGATAATGGCAAAGAACTCGTCCATTTATAAACAAACATGTTTTGCTTGAACCAATCAGCTGCTTTAACGAAGTGCCAGTTTCTTTCCTATTGATAATCGTGACACCTCTCCTCAGATGCGGACGGGGCCGGGCGGACCCCACCAGATGAACAGGAGTCACACTCACGATTCCATCATCTTCTTCTCCCTTTCTCTCTCCATTTTCGCTCTGGTGGGCATCGTCGTCTTT
>BOPN01002029.1:44532-54532 GCA_017312705.2 Penaeus japonicus | reverse complement strand
ATATGTATATCCGTATATAAGTATGTATATATATGAATATCCGTATATATGTATGTATACATATGTACATATTTGTATAAATAAGCATGTATAATTATATATATTATATTATATATGTGAATCTTTCTATCTGAGAGGAAGGAAAAGAGAGAGAGAGAGGAGAGAGAGGAGAGAGAGGAGAGATAAAGAGAGAAAAAGAGAGAGAAAGAGAGAGAGGGAGAAAGAGAGATAAATAAATAGATATATAGAGAGTAAATGAAATAGAGAAAGAGCATGTAACGAGATGGATTGTCGAGTTAGCAATGGGTAATATGATAGATGGTCGAGAGAGAAGTGACGGTGACCGTGTTCAATTCCCAGACGCACAAAGACGGGGTGAGAGGAGAGTGGCTTGGCTGGCGAGGCTTGGCTGGGGAGGCTTGGCTGGGGAGGCTTGGCTGGGGAGGCTTGGCTGGGGAGGCTTGGCTGGGGAGGCTTGTCGACATTCCAGTTGCTGTTGGAAATTTGTACATGAAATCGCGAGAATAATTTGTTGTGACGAAACTTGTATGCGTGTCTGTGTGCCTGTAGAAGTTGTATTGACCTGGAAAGTGGTTGAGCCGCTAGGACTGAAGACGTAATTCCCGGAGTTCACAGTTGACACGGAACATAGTCCTTAATGATAATTAATAACTCAGAATTAAATGCTGGCAGTAATCATAGTACTTTATCCAAGTTCATGTCTTATTAGGGGTGACCTTTCTTTAGCCAGGGATTAAGTCTAATTATCAATTAACTAAAACTGATTTAAAGACCTTTTAATCTTCATCGGAACCTGGCAGAGAAATGCCATTTATTCAAAAGTTGCTTCTAGAGGAATCTTCGAAGAAGAAGATTCCAATAATCTTTAAATATTGAAACTAATAGAAAGCTCATATTACACTTTTGTATAAGATTGCATACGTGCAAGATGATGTCATTGCACAGGCGCAGGCGAGTCAGCTGCATGTTGCAAGAGATAAACAAATGGACACTGATATTCACTGGCTGTCAAGAGGACCTATCAACGTCGCTGGGTGGGACTAAATACAGACAGCGTAATAACTACAGCAGAGATAACAGCGGCGTTGCGAGGTCCTGCAGTTTCAGTTGAGCAAGTTTGATAGGCGGTTGGAGACCGATGGCTTTGACGGCTTAGAAGGGCTGATGGCTTGAACACAAAGTAATAGATGGACTACAAGGTAAGTCTCCTCTGCCCAATACTACGTGTTAAAGATGAGGTGTGCGTTGATTAACAAGGTTGTGGACCTGATTGAGCGGTTTCACTGAACAAGAAATATTAGCTCATTCGAGTAATTGGTCGTCTGTGTGTGTAGTTCATAGGACAAAATACAAAGGGAGTTAGAAATGGTATTATGAAGCAATTTCAAACGAAGGATAAGACTGGATAAGTTCGCAAATTATTCAAAAATGCTTGAGAAAATCCAAAATATATATAGACAACGTCTTTGCCCTTTTTCTACTCAACAGCTCCATTTCGATCAAACAAGGTATCTTCCAACACCACGAATGACCCGCTACCATACCTATAGGCCTAGACACTGCACGAAAAAACAAAAGAGCGCAGGTCAGTTTCCTTTGCAATGAGATAATCCCATCGAATGGCAGCTCGTTCCAATCACCCAAGGAAGGATTTAAAGTCGTCAGATTCCTTCAATATTTATTAATAGACACCGAGATATGAAGAGACAGAAGGAGAGATTCACATACAAGTGCAAAACATACCAAAGTGTTGTAACCATTATGATAAAGTAAAGCACAGTGCACCAAACAATCACACAAAAGAAATTGTACCTCATCAATTAACATAATTCCTTTTTTTTTTTTGCATGCAGTCGGAGCATATCAAAGTAAGCTTTATGAAAAAGCATATCCAAAATGGTTTCAGTATCGGGAAATTTTTATATATATCTCATTTCAAAAAAGTGAAGTTGAGCAATAAAATGGACTGCTACTTGAAGTTACATTTACTCAATTACTTCAAACCGGGGAAGACGTCATAAAAAGCCTTCCGTTTCCTCCGAACCAAGTCTTTTTCGAAGTTTCACTATTAACTTCCGAGCAAGGCTGTTGGCATCACAAAGCATTTTCGGCGGAAATTATTACCAGAACAGGATGTAAGGTGGGAATGGCATCTCACATTCATCTGTTCCTTTCCTCGTGCGTGTGCGTGTGCGTGTGCGTGTGCGTGTAGATCACGCATACAATGGCTCCAATTTTCTCAAATGAACACTTAGTCAATCAGTTTTTATTCTTCCCAATTATCATATCAAAATCACCATTTAAAAGATACAAAATATTTGTTGTTTTCTACAGGTAATTCCCATCAGCGATCACGAAAATGTTTAAATGGTAAGTATTTTCCCATCCACACTTGGTCACCTAACAATCGGTTGTTTACCAAACGATCGTCTGGTCAAGACGATAAAATGGAACAACTGTGGGTACGAACATATTAAAACTGTATACAAGATAGTAAAGAAATATTAAAAATATCTTTCGTATAAAATTATCAGTTTTAACTCGTTTTCATCTATTAATAACCTTGAACAAGTAAGTTGCTATTTTTTCCATTTAATGATTACAAAAAAGCTGGCCACCTAGTTTGCC
This sequence comes from Penaeus japonicus, assembly GCA_017312705.2. NCBI lineage: Eukaryota > Metazoa > Arthropoda > Malacostraca > Decapoda > Penaeidae > Penaeus > Penaeus japonicus. Next base: position 51,883 of record BOPN01002029.1, on the reverse strand, counting down.
GTCATCATAATGACTGGCAGTGGAAATATCAAATTAACGATCGGTACCATATTTTTCAAGTCAAAGAGTTAAAGGTGAATTCATGCTGAAATGTAGCTTTTGAATTTTAAATAAAGACACAAGATGACGATGTCCGTAAAGTTTATGGAGCCGAGTAAGATTTTTTGTCAATGCAAGCAAATAGAATTTTGTGAATCTATAGAACTTTTACATCTATGAAGTGAGATTAATGGCACATGATTATTTGCGCTAGAACACGAACACAACACGATTTAGAAAGCAATTGCTAACTTTTAAAGAACGCTTAGTAAAAAAGAAAAAACATTGTGATTTGAAGTACTGATGTTGAACATTCACATTTTCGCGTTTATTGATAATTTTGTATCAAAAACACATCATGTGCAATTAGCAATTGTAAATGAATGTAAACTTCAATGAAATGGTGAAAGCAGCAGAAAAGGATCAAATATAAAATCATCCCCCCCCTCTCTCCCTCTCTCTCTCTCTCTCTCTCTCCATTGCTAGCAATTTCGCTCGCCCCTCTTGGAGTTGATCATACTCTATCGTCCCTTTATTTGAGAATAATACAGAATGGATAAATATCTAATCATAAAACAGGGATTTAAAAAGTTTTTCATTCTATCTAAATCTTGTAGGCCATGAATAGAGTTTAGGAGAAATATAGTCGGCGTAAACAAAATATAAGTTTATTATAACAATTATCGAATATGAATCGTGGTAAGCAGACACTACATCTTGTACGGCAGCCGTCACTGTGACTTCGTAGGTCACGTAGTAGAATAAAGTGGTGGAACGGCACACTCTGGTAAATTTTCGAGCAACGGGGGTAGATCGTACGAAATCGAGCAAAACCTGCATGGCCTAAAACCTGAAAGATTTAACACTTAAAACTCCAAAAGACTGTATAGTTTCCAACATTTGCAGAGTACCTAACATCTTAAAACTCTGAAAAGACTATATTTGGGTAAAACCTGAGCATATATTTAAAACCTTAGTAAAGATTATATAACGAATATTTTTAAAAAACCCGAAAAGACAGTACCTAAAATTCCGAAAAAAGACCAGTACGAATATAAAAACTCCGAAAGACTCAGTATAGCCTATTTAAAAATTTCGAAAAGCACTGTGGTGGCACTAACATTTAAAATTTGAATAGTAGTAGCCTAACATTCAATATCTAAAACCTCCGAAAAGACTAGGTACCTAACATCTAAAATTCCGAGGACCAGGTATACTAATTGACGAAATCGATATAACACCTAAAAAACCTGATAGCGCAAAAACCTGATATAACCCGATAGACCAGGGCAACACGTCCCGATCTATAGTAATTTTCCAACATGAAAAAAAACCCGGGATAGACTACAACCTTAAACACCTAAAATTCCGATAGACTTATGGTACCTAACATCTAAAACCTGATAGACTAGGTATACCTAACATCTAAAAATCCGATAGACTAGGTATACCTAACACTACAAAACCGAGTAGACTAAACATCAAAAACCCGAAGGTATACCTAACATTTCCAAAACCCGATAGAATGCAACCCAACATCTAAAATCCCGATAGACTAGTATAATTAACATTTGATAGACTCAGGTATAGTTCTAACATTTCCAAAAAATCCTGAAAATTCTAACCTTAGAAAGTTGTTGTTCCGAAAATATTGTAAATTTCCTAACATCCAAAAAACCTCGGCACATTCAAAATCCCGAAAATAACTCAATCAAAAAAATTTACCATGACAGAATCGCCGATGTAGCTCCTGCCGTCTTCGCTACCGGGGGTTCTTTGTTTTCGGTTTCGTGTCATGCCACGCGGGCCGGGTTGTACCAGCACTGCATACTGACTTCCTTCTTTCATATATTTTCTTTCGCATTTATTTCTTTGCTGAAATCACAGTTCTTATTCTAATCATATATCTATTTTACTCCGGTTATTCCTTTCAATTTATAATATTGGTTACCAACTTCATAGCAAAAGATTTCTTTTTACTTACGAAATACTCTTTTTCCTTAGGTATAGATTTCCGAAGGGGATGCCAGCACTTCGGTCATACCCAGATAATTGCCCGTGGTGCGCCATCCCGACGTACTACCTCCCCGTCTCGCCGGATCGCCTTTTTGCCGGTCGCGCGGGCTTGTTGATGGCTGAGGAATAAGGCCGCAAGCCACCCGATTTCAAATAATGTGTTACTCTATTTGAAGTATTACTATTTTTTATTATTTTCTTACAAATCCTAAAGCGATTTCTTTCTTTAAGGTAAAATCATCTTTAACCATCTAAAATCAATGAAGCATAGCACCTGAAGAACTCAAGACTTCCTCACATTAGCTTACGAGTAAATCGACTTTACTACACTCAGCTACTCTTAGATCATTTTCCACTTATTATTTCGCTTTGAAGACACGCAGGTGTCTCCATTGCGTTTCATTGCCGTACCGAAACTTCCCCTTTCGTCTGCTTCCTGACAGCTATCCGAAGTCCTTCTCTTAATTGATCTTTCCCTTTCTAGTAGCATTTGCCCTGCCTGCTGAGGAGTCCTGCGTTGCCGTCTTCCGCCGCGGCCGAGGACGAGGAGGACCTTTCAACGATTCATAATCAAAGAACGCCAGCAAGGTCGCTGAACAGTTCTATGTTTCGCCGGTGTCTCAGAATTTGACGTGAATGTAATGTACATGATGAGGTCGCCTATGCTCGGGGCGGAAGTACTGGGCACGCGTTTGGCATAAGCTTATCTCACTCTTCCCCCTTAGATACGTTTGTCTCGATGTCGATGAAGCCACGGACGATAGCTGCGCTTCTGACAGGGAATTCCGCGCCACGATGTAGTCTGGCACAATGCCCTGCGCCAGCAAAAGCCGATAGTTATATTACACCCTCGCTCGAAGAGGTTACGCCAGCCGCCTTTCACTGGAATTCCCGATGTCTGGATCCGGCGGAGTATAAAAATAGCGGCGTATTGCATAATGTAAGAAAAAAATCCGCAAATCAATCGTTACGAGGGGCCGGGGTCGAAACAACACACGAACGAATCATTCATGCATACCCATTAAACCGCGTGATGCCTGTTCTCAGCTGCAGCGGATTCTATACATCCTAATTTCATTAAAGTTTCAAGAGCAAGAAATGGAGATGTCACGTTAATGATTAGTAAAGTGTTATTAGCGGAATGCCAAAAAAAAGGAAGAAGAATGAGCACTGCACAATACTTCATAAATTTTCACCAATCTACTTTCTAGCAATCGAAAATGTTAGCACATGAAATTTTGCCAATCTGCGGCGGTCATTAATCGACTATTAGTAACTAATGGATATAATGTAAAATGTATAAAAAACCGAAAAGAAAGCATACTTCGACACATTTTTCACATGCCGTGCGGCATTCGCACGCAACATCGAATTGAATAAAAAAACACACACCACCTTCTTCTGACTTGCCACTTGCAATTCATCAAATTTAAAGCATCAATAAATAGACGCGTAACGTACTTTAGAGACGTCTTTACAACAAACTATTTCTATGTGCGTCTAGCCGTAGCTGGTCACTCGACCAAAACAATGCTATACTTTTCCGATAATCACTCAAAAAGCCTCGTTTCATTTGGCTAATAAAAAGCTTAGGGTGGGAAATAATGCATACAAATGAAAAAATAAAATAGATTCAAAACAAAGGAAGGGAGAATCCCCGGGTCGAGTGGCAGGGATTGTGTTAGCGTGCGGATTGTTGGGATTGAATACATTCACTTTTATCGAATTTCATTTAAATCACTGTGGTCCTCGATGCTAAGGAATTCAGCGAGACGCTTTTATTGGATTTAAAATGCGTTTTTTAAATAGATTTACGTCTTCTTTATGAAGTGTGTGATATCTGCCGAATGAGATCAGATTTTTTTTTTTTTTTTTTTTTTTTTTTTTTTGGCTAATTTTCGGGTTATTTTCGCCAGCTGCAATATCGTTTTATTAAATAAAATAAATGGAATAATCTTAATTAAAATTTAGAACTTGGATGTTTGAAACATGCTCACTTTTGGAATTAACTTTCAAAAATAAATTTCCACATGTTTTCTACAAATCATGTTGCCATATAAATAAGTATGTGTGTGTGAGTATGAGAGTGTGAAAGTGTATTACACATGAACGCATATGTTTATGTGGAAAACCGGGAAAATTCCGAATATTCGTTTATTGTCTCTAATAAGAATATCGACGCCACTCAGCATGTGTGTGGGCGTAACAATTTCGAGTGCCGGGAAAGATTTTATATTTTCACTCAATTTCCTTAAAAAGGAATTTTTAAATGTATTTTCTGCAGGACGCGTAAAGACGAATTGAATTTCTTAAAAAAATTTTTGTCGAGGTGTCACGACGGGCAATGTCACCATCATCATCATCAGCATATATGCAAAATGCCAGTGGCGTCCCATTATTCCAATGTTATTTGACAATGCCTATAAACAGGCAAAAATCTATCACACTACGCTCAGGCCATACATAAAATAAATAAAAAAAGCGTTTGTTTAAAAACTCGAAATGGTGGGATGCAATCATTTTCCGGAACAGGAAAAAAGTGACGGACGCCTTAATCCATATTCCTTACTAGCTTCAGAGAGGCGACTTCCATTAAAGATGCCGACGCTTAAAGAGACCGACAATTCTTCAGCAGCAGGGGCCTCGGAGAATTCGCACGCGCTAAGTCAGGTAAGCTGGATGCTTTGCGTTATCGGGTCAAACGATACTGTCGCCTTCCCTTTACCTAGCTTATATATAATAGAATACACATCGGGTATTTTTACATGTTTACTTATTACACGAAAGAAAAAAAAGGTTTATCCTCCCCGCACTGCCAATTTATCACAGAAACTTAGAGAACAGAAGCTTTCATGTGCCCCTCATACCACCACCATCTGAACATTGCGTAGCTTTCTCTCATAGATACATTTATTCACAATGAAAGAGTGCGACGCGAAGCTCCTCCACTCGAAAAAATAAAAAACCCATCATGGGTGCCATGTACTGCCAAAGAAGCAAATCTATCTCACTGCAAGCAGCGGAATTCTCGAGAGTTTGGAGATGCAAATGGCACTGTCGCATGGAGTAAAGAGATGCGCAAGGCCGCAGTAAGCTTTTCGTACGTTGGTTTTCTCGTTCAGCGGGCAAATTATAAAGAACACGACTACACTAACTATAGCATTAATGTCATCTGTTATTTATTGAGAGTGAAAAAGTCAAACACAATTTTCTGAAATAATATTTTTCATTGCATGCTCCTCATTTAAATCTAAAATGCCGAGTACAGAAATACCGAATACGTCATCAGATCACAGCCGCAGGGCATTTACCTCCGTCAGTCTCTGTGGAACTGAAAATATTTGCCGGCAGATAAATCAGTATTTCGATAAACAATGGGCGTACATACAACACATGTCATCAGGAATGATTCACAAACATTTAATTTTGTTGATAGAAATCTAAATAGCGAGCGCTATTATAGAGTAAATACATCGACAATCGGACGCAGGGAAGAGCATATATTCCGCCGCGAGTGCGGAATTCGAAATAAACAGACTGTCAGTGCTCTTCCAAAATAATAAAATTGAACGATTGGTTACAAATATTTTCGATGCGCTGAAATTTGTGTGTATCTTTAGTCCTACGTTATGTTGTAAAAACAAGATCGTACATCGCGGGCATTGCCTGCAATGAAGGGATAGGCACTCGGCATCTCTTTCCATAATAATATTTCAGATATGTAAGGTCGCTTTTATCGTTTCGAAATTCAATCATGTTAAATTCTTTTTTTATACGTATTTTCACAATAATAAAGTGAATTGCGTTATTTTGAGTATAAGCGGGTTTATTGGGTCTTCATCGGTATAAAAAAAAAAAAATTGGCAAAAATTTAAAGAAAATATAAACGTTCTTCCTCCTTATTTTTAAATGTCCAAAATGACACGGGTTTATTTCAGGACTGAATTACAGTTAGTAAGTTTTATCATTTTCTTTAGAGCCACCGAATAATTTCAAGGAGCGATATACATAACTAATTTTCTCTTCCCCTCTACTCCATACCATTCCCTTACTCACTGGGACCGGATCATAGATTTCCGCAATTTGTCCATCCAGTAGCGGGTGATGACGAACCATCAGTTATGTGATTCGTGGTTTTTATTACCTTAGAGATACGCATTTTATTTAAATAGTAACCAGCAATAAGATCTATCCTGCCTATGAGTAGTTTGGGCCATTAAACCACTCTGTGCTACAGCGAAGCTGACGATTTATAGCCACGGTATATTTCCGACGTTGCAATATAACACAGTATCGCTCCTCACCTCTACTCACATATAGATCGAAGATGCTTCACTCCTTGCCTTCCTCAACACTCTTTCGTAAGGCACTGTGCTACTCCATATTACAGATGCGCTTAGCCAGCCATTTCCTGGGGGTCAGAGATACTGTTCCTTGAGCATCTTTGCATTCAGCACTTCATCTGGCGATAGCTTGGCACTTGATACGGCGGCGCATTCACGATCGCGAAGAGAGTCCCCGCTTTGCTTGTGTCAAATAAATTTCACAGATGAATGACCGATTGTTAGCAGCACAAAATTGCCTAACTTGCAGCGTAAATTTGATGCAGAGGCTCCAACAGAACTGGCACATCCCTGACCATTATTAGCGGACTAATAAAGAATGGTTGGCTCTACAGGATAAATTTATATAGCATTTAAAGCCAAATATTACTCTCTGAGAACCTGGCTCAATGATGAGCAATATAATCGGGAGCACCAGGTATCTGAATTACCTTCCAATACCGCATTCACTTGTGTGATCAGAGCAGCAAAACTTTGCCACGCCACAGAAGATTATCCGAATGTATACACCATTTTCACACAGTGCACAGAGACAATTAATTTCAAGCAGGCACAGATATGTCGGAGATAAACCTCGGCTGTCTCAGGGCAGTGGGCAGGGACGCACTAAAATATTTTCATTTCGATGGAAATTAACACAGCAGTCTTTAATGATCTGTCTTTTATCTGTATTTATTTGAATTAGTACCTTTTTAACCTCCTTTTTCAGCGAGATTTCCATACACATGTATGAGCCTCATTTGCTTGTACAAAACGTTCTATATAGTTTTTGTTACAAAGACGCTGTCGACAAAGCTAACCCGAATACTCTGAACATCACCTTCCACTAAATCAAATCTAGGGCATTGCCGGGCTGCCCAGGATGATATTGCTAACCGTTGCCGCGATTTCAGGGAGAGTATAGTGAAATGAAACGTTTGGATTTTAGTAACAAAACTTTTTATGGAATTATT
>BOPN01002029.1:24532-27032 GCA_017312705.2 Penaeus japonicus | reverse complement strand
TTATTTTAAATCTTCACAATGATAATTCAATTGTCACTATTTTGCACTGTTACACGTGTTAATGTGTCAGTGAAATAATACGTTTTTTATTAATAAGTGTTTTGTTTGTTTAAACCCAAAAGTTCAGCCAATCTCTTTCTGTGAAACATGCCCCTATACATTGTACTATTAATTACCAGTCTAACATTCTCACAGGTAAAGCTCATATTTCAACAACAAAATGCAGCTCAAAGGAAAAAAAATAAATAAATAAAATAAAAACTTGTCAGACAAGAATTAGAAGATTATTTATAAAAAATTGAAGGTTTCAATAAAATTGTTAAATCACCATGTAAAAAATGTAGTATACCATCACATAATTTAGAAAATGCTTCAAAATTCCTCGTTGGAACTGCATTAGAATTGTTCAAAGCTCAGATGCAGTATGCAAATATTAAAAAGAAGGGAAGGAGATATTCACAAGTTCAAAGGAGTTTTACTCTTGGCCTATATTTCCAAAGTGCGAGGGCATACCGATATCTTTCAAAGATATTTAATTTACCAACTACTATAATGCTCCGTTACTGGTTAAACAGTATCAGTATGGAAGTTGGTTGGAATGAGCCCATCCTTGAATTATTAAAGAGGAAAGCACCTTTGATGTCTGATCAGGATAAGCTATATGGTATCACATTTGATGCTGTGTCACTAAAGTGTGGATTATTTTATGACAAAAATAAAGATCAAATAATTGGTTTTGAGGATTTAGGGGAATATGGTGCCTCAACTAAACCTGCAAAATATGCAATGGTCTTTATGGCCAAAGGCCTATGCAAAAAAATGGAAGGCAGCAGTAGGTTATTTTGTTTTTGAAAAATCTATTAAACCAGATAACTTGAAGGCAATGATCACTGATTGCATAACAAAATTAAAGCTCTGTGGATTGCATCCCAAATTTGTTGTATGTGATCAGGATGCATCTAACAGAGGTGCATTCAAATTGTTAAATATATTGCCAGAAAAACCTTATATTAAAGTAAATGATGAAAACATATACTTTTTTTTATGACACCTCACTTACTAAAGTGCACAAGAAACACATTTACAAAATATAATATTGAATTTGGTAATGGTACAGCCAAGTGGCATCATGTTATTGATTTTTATGCAAAAGATAAAATGCAAGCAATAAGAATTGCCCCAAAACTCCCAGATAGTCATGTAAATTTTAACTCATTTGAAAAAATGAGAGTTAATTATGCTTGCCAGATTTTTAGCCAGACAGTTGCTTCAGGCATACATACATATGCAACCCTTGGTGGTTTGCCAAGGGAAGCAGAAGCAACTGCAGAATTTATAAATACTATGAATGAGCTGTTTGATATTTTTTTCCAGCACAAAGCATCATTATAGAAGTAGGAAATGTGCAATTGCAAAAAACAACGACAATATAGAGTTTCTTAAAAAAGCAAGAGAATGGGTTATGTCCTGGAAGATTGTTAGAACAAATAGGTATATTCCCAGTGTCCATGGATGGCTTCTAAATATTGCATCTCTGCAGGCATTATGGGAAGATTTATCAATAAATAATAATTTAGATTATTTACTTACCCGCAGAATAAATCAAGACTGCTTAGAAAATTACTTTTGCTGTATTAGGAAGTCAGGGGGTAATAATTATACCCCTAGCATTACAAATTTTATAAGTGCAATGGAAAATCTTTCATGCAGTAATTTATGGAAAGATGGTGAAAATGGAAATTGTGACGATGACCTAACTCCAATAATAAATTTTGTAAAGAACATTCACCAAGAACACCATAGTCCATCCCACAATGACAATAGCTTTTTAAATGGACAGATAAATCAAGAAATGAACACTGTAGGTAAATTAGATGAATCTGAAGAAGTATTACATAATAGTGATAAACATATTTGGAATTTTACTCATACCATTCATTCAGCAGAACAACCAGAAGCAGTTTCCCATGATTTTAATTGCATTTTTAAGACTTATAAGAAAATTTTGATTTTACTTTTGATTGTGAAGATACAGTACCTGATTTTAGATCTGTTGATGACTTGTTGCAAAATTTCAATTTTAACATACCAGGTACAATATCAAACGAAAAGAGTAACCCAAATAATAGTAACATGTCTTGTTTTGAGGACACAACTAGTTCCATTGATGATTGTAATGAATCTATAGAAAATTTTATGAATTTTAATTATAATATCACAGATGAGGAAGCAGATTCTGTTATTGGTCAATTTGATTACTCTTAAATTAATAATGAAGATGACTTCCCAATTTCACAGTTGATTGAGGATAATATAATTTCCTATATTGCAGGGTATTGTTGCCACAGAGTATTACTTATCCATAAATGTACAAATGCAAAATACTTATGGAAAGAATTCCAGATGAAATAGAAAGCTTTAGTCATCGGGAAACATTTTTAAACAAAAAGGGCGATGATAACGAAAGATATCTATGCCATCCAAATGAAATGTTGTTTAC
>BOPN01002029.1:7032-19532 GCA_017312705.2 Penaeus japonicus | reverse complement strand
AAAATAAAATACAGATAAAAAGATGGATCATTAAAAGACTGCTGAATAATTTGTTAATTTTTCTGTTCCATCGAAATGAGAAAAATATTTTAGTGCGTCCCACTGTTCCAGTACCCGTTCCACTGCCTGATGAAGGGACAGCCATCGTGTTTGGCAGGCATGGAGGATTTTATGAGGTTTAATCTCCAAGAATATCTGTGCCTGCTTGAAATTGAATTGTCTCTGTGCACTGTGTGAAAAATGGGTGTATGCATTCCGGATGAAATCTTCACAATGGCGTGGCAAAGATTTTACTGCCTCTGATGCACACAAGTGGATGATGCGGTAGATACATCGGAAGATTTGTAATTCCAGGTGCCATATTTCTTAATCTACTAGTGAGGGAATTGTGCTCCCCCATTATATTGCTCGCCTCATCAGCAGCAAAACCTACCAGGTTCTCAAGGGGTATCTCGTTGGCTTTTAGAGTTGCTACAATTAAATTATATAAATTTATCCCTGTAGAGCCAACCATTTCTTTATGAGGTCCATATATGTCAATCAGGTCAAGTGTGCCAGTTTTGATCTGTTGGGCCTCTGCATCATAAAATTTTACTACAAGAGTTAGGCATTTTGTGCTACTAACATCGGTCGATTCATTTATTATTGGAAATTTATTTGACCTAAGCTTAAGAGCTAGTTCTCTTCGCGGTCGTGGATGGCGCCGCCGTATCCTCACAACAGTTGCCAAGTATCGCCAGATGGGGTCACTGGATGCCAGAATGCTCCAGAACGGTATCTCGGAGCTACATCAGGCAACCCCCAACACCCCTCACAGGTAAGTAACGAGCTAAGCGCATCTACAGAAATAATATATAGGTAGCACGAGTGCCTTACGAAAGGGGGGTCCAGGGGGGGGGGGGGAGGCGTAAAGGGGTGGAAGCGCGCATTATTTCGACTATACATGAATAGTAGAGGTTGAGAGGAATCCATCGATACCACTTTTGTGGTATTTCGTAACGCGGCGTTATTCGGAAAATTTACCGTGAACATAAATCATTCCTTCATTTATGCCTAGAGTAAAGTTTAATGACCCAAACTTTACTCGCATGGCATACCTTGGGCATAACAATAGCAGGATAGATCTTGTACTGGTTACTTATTTCAAATAAAATGCGTATCTCTAAGGTAATAAAACCACGAATCACGGGAATTCTAGTAGCGATGGTTCTGTCATCCTCCGCTACTAGAATCCTATAGATGGATAGGATTATATAAATTGTGCGGAATTCCTCTATGATCCACAGTCTGGGTCCCGGTAGTAGGGAATGGTATGGAGTATTAGAGGGAAGAAAATTAGTTATGTACGGAAATATGCGACTCCGTAAGGGGAAACTATTCGGTGAATTTTTCTATAGAAATGATAAAAAAAAACCTTACTTACTGTAATTCAGTCCTGAAATAAACCCGTGTCATTTTGAGGTTTTATTTAAAAATAAGGGAGGGGGGGGGGGCAAATTCATATTTTCTTTAGGAATTTTCCATAATTTCCGATTATTCAGTATATTTAATGAAAGACTGTAAAACTATCACAATACAAACTACAACAATTGGGACAATTTGTTATTGATGGAATATGCCGAAAGTTTTTTTTTTTTTTTAACATGATTGAATTTCAAGCTTTGTCAAAGCTGACTTAGCATATCTGAAGCTATTATTATGGAAAGAGATGCCAGTTGTATGAATTCCTGTGCGAGAACTTTCCCTTCGGCTAAGAACCCTGCGAACAATAAACACGCGGTCTTTTGCCCTTTTGATCTTATTTTTACAACGTAGTCGCGGCAAGGACACAGAGATACACAAACAAACGCATCGAATGTATTGCTTTAGCCGTCGGCCAGTTGCGATAACATAGCTTTGGGGAAACCGCGGCGGGTAACGGGCGAGATCTGTTTGTGGCTAAATTCCCACGCACCACTCGCGGCAGATTTCAGCCCCACCTGGCCTCGTACCGAACTCTTTTCTCCGAACGGAATCCCTGCTTGATTTTTTTTCTTCCGAGCATATAAGGTGTCGTGTCTTGAACTGTTAGAAATTCACTGTATATATTATATACTTCACTATTTAAATTTCTATCTCGGTTCAACAAATTGCCTTTATTGAACCCCATTCCTGATGACATGTTTATTATGTACATACATTGTTTATCAGAAATACTGGTTACATCCATCTGCCGGCAAAATTGACAGTTCCACAGGGCTTTGACGGGAATTCGTCTGCTACTCCGGTACCAACTGACAGTCGATGACGTAATCGGTAAGCTGCGGTACCTGCGGCATTTTTTTCCGCAGATTTAAATGAAGGCATGGGAGAGGTCATATACGGAATAAGAATGAAAAATATTATTTCAGGAGTATTGTGTTTGATTACTTTTTCACTCTCAATATCATGAATAGCAGATGACGTATGCCTTTATTCATACTTAGTTAAATATTAAGATCTTGTTCTTTTAGAGTTTATTATAGTTTGCCCTTTAATTAGAACGAAAGAAAACCAAGGATGACCGCCACCCGAAGCGTACGGGAAAACGCAACGGTAGTCGAGTGCAGCCTTGCAGTTCTGCCGTCTCTTTATTCCATGTTGACAGTGCCATTTCGTCTTTCCAAACTCTCGAGACTATTCCGGTGAAACTGAACTGTCAACTCTTTGCAGATTGGGATAGATTTGCTTTCTTTGGCACCATGGCGGGCACAAATGCCACCTGCATGGCACCCTTGATGGGTTTTATTTTCGAGTGGAGGAGCTTCACGTGACCTATCGTACTCTTTTTCATTCACTCTATTGTGAGACTTAAATGTGCTATCTGACGAGCTTTACCAATGTTGTAGTAAGATCAATTAGTAGTATAGAGAACACATAAGCTTCTGTTCTCTAAAGTTTCTGTGATAGAAGTATTGGCTGTACGGGAGGATAAACCTTTTTTTTCTTTCGTGTGCTTTCGTAAACATGTAAAAATACCCGATGAGTATTCCTATTAAATTCATATATATATAAGCTGGGTAAGAGGAAGGAGACCAGTACTCATGACCGGGCCCGACAACACACAGCAGCCATCCGACCACGGCGTCACTTGACAGACGCTGCATACGGTCTGGGTCCCTTTTCTGAGACCCCTGCTGCACAACTTGAATTGTCGGTCTCTTTAAACAGGGTAGTCGGCATCTTGTAGGTGGTCGCTCTATCTGAAGCTTAGTAGAGGCCATAGTTAGGCGTCCGTCACTTTTTTTTTTTTTTCCTGTACGTGTTAGGGGAGAATGGTGCCATCTATGTTTGGGATTTTAAACTAAACCTTTTTTTTTGGTGACTATTATGGCTAGAATTATGGCGGGAAAATTGTCATTACCTGTTACTCAACCGTTGTCACTCTTTGTGGAATAATGGGACGCATCCCTAACGTCATATATGCCATGATGGCTATCGTCACGTACGACATTGTACGTCGTGACACCTGTCGCCGGGACAAAGTCGACTGTCGGTACGTCGTGACACGCGTCCGCAAAGGGTTAATCGAATTGCTACGATGCCGTGGATCATACAGAAAATAGTGAAGCGCAGTAACCTTCCAGCAGTACAGACGCAAAGGGAATCAAAAGTGACCCACCCGCTTTCCCGGCCATGGCATCTACCATCCACGATATGCTTATTAAAGTGTTTAATAAACAAAATATTGGGAATTTTCCCAGTTTCCATAAACATATGCATTCATGTGTAATACACTCACACTCACACACACACACACACACACACACACATGATATACTTATTTATTTATATGGCAACATGTTTGAGTACAGTTATCAAAAGTATATATAAAATTTATTTTTGAGGATTGAATTACCTTCAAAGTGAGCATACCAAACATCCAAGTTCTAAGAATTTTAATTAAAGATTGAAGTTCCTCGTTTTCCGCTATTTATTTTATTAAATAAAAAATCGATGGCAACGTTACGCATTAGCGCCAGAATAACGAGGACACGAAATATAGCCCGAAAATAACCCGAAAAATTAGCCAAAAAAAAAAAAAAAAATCTGATAATTCAACAGGTCATCTCGCACTCATAAAAGGGTGTAGAGAATATTTAAAACACATTTTAAATCCAATAAAAACGTCACATGAAATTCCTTAGCATCGAGGACCACAGTGATTTAAATCTAGCCGGGAAATGAAATTCGATAAAGTGAAATGTAATAATCCCATTAATCCACACACTGGCCTCCTGCCATCACTCGACTGCGAGGATTCCTTCCTTTGTTTTGAATCCTATTTTATTCATAGGTTTGATTTTTATTTTTATATTTTTTTTCATTTGTGGCTAAATTTTATTGTTCCACCTAAGTACTGAAATAATATGCCAAATGGAACTGAACTTTGGTGTTAATCGGGAAAGATTATATATAAACTTTTATTGTTTTTGGTCAGTGTTAGCAACCAGCTCTTATTAGACACCTAAGCATTTACATAGAAATAATTTGTTGTAAAAATGCTAAAGACGCGTTGGCAGGTGTTTAGTCTAGTGATCAAGATGTTCAATTGATGCTGCAGTAGGTGTTCCCGCACGAGTTGGGAATAATTGCAAGTGGCAAGTTTAGTCTTCTCCGTTTTCAAGAAGAGGTGTGTGTGTTTTTTATTCAATTCAATGTTGCTGTTGTCTGTTTTACGGTATCCAGTGTGAAAATGTGTTAGGAATTAATGCTCTTTCGGTTTTGCTTCTCATTTACCCTTCATTTATGAGCCCGCACTTCTATCGGATTAGTGCAATAGTCGATTAGCTGGCCTTTTTATAGGTCTGAATAAAGCAAGAGCATTATCATGTACTAACGATACGAATTTCGGTGCGAAATTAGGTGGAGGATTTTGTAGAGGTGTGTGCATGCATTTCGATGTCTGTCTCGGTCTTTTGTTTCTCCTTTTCGCCTTCTTTGATCCGCTAATTACCTATCTGTCGACGCGGCAGATAATCCTCAATAATCAATCCCTTTCTTTGTTTACCTCCATTTCTTGCTCTTTTTTTTCAAACACGGCTTGAGAGGGCTAATGGCTGTTCATTAGGATGTATAGAATCCACTCGCTGTAGAACAGGCGCACATCACACGGTTTTGTAAATAGATTGCTCATGAAATGATTCGTTTCATAGAGTGTGGCTCGTGTGTTGTCAGTGAAAGACCCCCGGCTTCGTAACGTTGATTTGCTGGACTGGTTATTGCATCTTGCAGTGTACGAAAGCGAGGACTGCGGAGAAGAGCGCCGCTACACCTTCCGCCGGATCCAGACCACGACCATCCGGTTCCAGGTGAAGGCGGCCCACGACGTGGCCATCTGCCTCTCCCCCGACGACGAGGAAGAGCCAGAGGACATGTACGAGATCTTTATCGGCTGCTGGGGCGGCGGAGAGTCCGGCATCCGCCGACACAAGGACGAGGACGTGTGCCGGGTCGAGACGCCCGACATCGTGAGCGACGAGGAGTTCCGCACTTTCTGGATCAAGATCGAGCACGGCGTCATTAAGGTCGGCTTGGCCTATCGGTTTTATCATGAGACAAACAAATGGCGGCTAATCTATAAAGGGGGAATCTGAATGATGCCAAACATACCAAACACGTGCCAACACGTCTAACCCTTCCACCCCGGGCATGCAGGTAGGGCGGTCCGGCTATAGCATCCCTTCATGAGCTACACGGACCGACACCCCTCCTCCACGTCACGTAGTACGGTTACCCACCGGCTGGGGCGCCTCTGGAGAGTGGATGTTCCCGGGTAGGCACCCCCCCCCCCCTCTGCTCTGGGACTCCGAGAGAGTCGTTGTAATAGTTTGATATAGAGACTTGTTCATACATGACTGACAGTCCCTCGGGACGAGGCCTTGAGCGGCCGTTGAGAGAAGTGAGAGAAGGCGACTAACGTGTTTGTCTCCCGCCAGATGACGACGAAGGGTCCTCCTCGTCCTCCTCGGCCATGTCCTCCTCCGACTCCGAAGCGGAAGACATCAACAACCTCGAGGACAGACGTAAGGACTCCTCAGCAGGCAGAGCAAATGCTACTAGAAAGGGAAAGATCAATTAAGGAAGAGAAAAGGAAGGACTGGATAGCTGTCAGGGTAACAGACGGGTGAAGAAGGGGTTGGGGGGGGGGTGGGCGAGGGACCGGTTTCGGTTGCAGCAATAGAACGCAATGTCCTGGAGACCTTACCATTCCTGAATGCGATTTGGATTCTGTGGATTTTTCAAAGCGAAATAATAAGTGAAATATTTGATCTAAGGTATAGACTGAATGTAGTAAAGTCGATTTATAAGTAAGCGAATGTGAAATCTTGTAAGTGCTCAAGATATTGGTTTCAGTGGTCATCTTTCCCCTATGCTTCATTGATTTCTTTTTAGATGGTTAAAGATGTGGTTACATACCTTAAAAGAAGAAATCGCTTTTAGAGTTTGTAGAAAATGTAAAAAGTCCCCCTCCTCCCAATGAAATTCAGTCAGTATCATATTTCAAAAACTTAGATATAGAGTAACACACATTATTTGAAATCGGATAATAATTTACGGCCTTATTCCTCAGCCATCATGTACAAGCGGCCCGCGCGCTGGGTGCCGGCCAAGGGCGGCTACTTCCCGAGGCATCCCGTGTCCGGCGGCGAGGGACCCGACGGGGAGGTGTACGTCGGGATGGCGCACCACGAGGGCGGATACATCCTGGGTATGGTCGTTCCTGACCAGGGATGCTGCTACATCCCCTTCGGAGGAGAATCTATACCTAAGGAAGAGTATTTCGTAAGTAAAGAAATCTTTTGCTATGAAGTTAGTAACAAATATTATATAGAATTAATGGACTGAGGAATAACCAGGTAAAATAGATACAAATATGATTAGAATAGAACTATGATTCAGCAAAGAAATAAATACGAAAAAAAATATATAGAAAAAGAAGGAAGTCGAGGCATCATTATTTATTCCCCACAGGTACTGAGCAACCCCGGTACAGTGAACATGACCTGGGAACCGGGGAGCAAAGGAAAAGTCCCCAGTGGCGCTCTGCAGGGAGGGCGATCGGAGGACGGCGAGCCTCTCTACATCGGCAGGATCTCTGTGGATGGCGTGGTCTCCGTCGGCAAGGTAGGATTTTGAGTGCAACTGTTGATGTGGATTTGCGTCGCCATACTTTTTTTTTTTTTTTTTTTTTTTTTTTTCCAAACTAGTTATTTTCAGGTTTTGGATGTTATGTATACCTAGTCTTTCAGGTTTTGGATGTTAGGTACACCTAGTCTTTCAGGTTTTAGATGTTAGGTATACCTAGTCTTTCAGGTTTTAGATGTTGTATGTTCAGTCTTTCAGGTTTTAGATGTTAGGTGGCAATTTCCAGTCTTTCAGGTTTTAGATGTTAGGTATACCTAGTCTTTCAGGTTTTAGATGTTAGGTATACCTAGTCTTTCAGGTTTTGGATGTTAGGTATACCTAGTCTTTCAGGTTTTGGATGTTAGGTATACCTAGTCTTTCAGGTTTTGGATGTTAGGTATACCTAGTCTTTCAGGTTTTGGATGTTAGGTATACCTAGTCTATCAGGTTTTAGATGTTAGGTATACCTAGTCTATCAGGTTTTAGATGTTAGGTATACCTAGTCTTTCAGGTTTTAGATGTTAGGTATACCTAGTCTATCAGGTTTTAGATGTTAGGTATACCTAGTCTATCAGGTTTTAGATGTTAGGTATACCTAGTCTATCAGGTTTTAGATGTTAGGTATACCTAGTCTATCAGGTTTTAGATGTTAGGTATACCTAGTCTTTCAGGTTTTAGATGTTAGGTATACCTAGTCTTTCAGGTTTTAGATGTTAGGTATACCTAGTCTTTCAGGTTTTAGATGTTAGGTATACCTAGTCTTTCAGGTTTTAGATGTTAGGTATACCTGGGGTCTTCAGGTTTTAGATGTTAGGTATAATCACAGTCTTTCAGGTTTTAGATGTTAGGTGTCTAGTCTTTCAGGTTTTAGATGTTAGGTAGAGCACTCCAATCTTCAGGTTTTAGATGTTAGGTATACCTAGTCTTTCAGGTTTTAGATGTTAGGTATACCTAGTCTTTCAGGTTTTAGATGTTAGGTATACCTAGTCTTTCAGGTTTTAGATGTTAGGTATACCTAGTCTTTCAGGTTTTAGATGTTAGGTATACCTAGTCTTTCAGGTTTTAGATGTTAGGTATACTCTAGTTCAGGTTTTAGATGTTACCTAGTCTTTCAGGCCTTAGATGTTAGGTATACTTAGCTCCTTAGGTTTGATGTTAGGTATACCTAGTCTTTCAGGTTTTAGATGTTAGGTATACCTAGTCTATCAGGTTTTAGATGTTAGGTATACCTAGTCTATCAAAGTTTTATTTTTTTCTATTTAGTTATTCTACAAAGTTTGTACGATACAAAAGCAAATCTTAAGGGCTTATGGATACCCCGTTGCTTCCAGGTGCACCCGAGTCACGGAGTGTGCTACGTTCCCTACAACGAAGCCGAGCATTCCCACCGTGACTACGAAGTCCTCTGCATCAGTGACGTGCCGTGCAAGATGTGAATCTGCTTACCACTGATTCATATTCGATAATTGTTCACCAACTAAGCACTGATTTTTTTTATTTAATTGTTGACTCATATCTGATTAACACCTGATAATTTCTCCCCTGAATTATCGCTTCTGTTCATGAGATTTGATGTATTTTCTAAGATTTAGATCGTCACGAAAGAAGAAAAAACTTTTTAAATCCTGTTTTATTTAATCCTCGAATGATTAGATATTAATTTGTATTATCCATTCTGTATTATTTCTCAAATAAAAGGGACGATAGATTACATTTATGATCAACTCCAAGAGGGGCGGGCGAAATTGCGCTAGCAATTGGAGAGAGAGAGAGAGAGAGAGGGAGGGAGAGGGGGGGGGGATGATTTTATATTTGATCCTTTTCTGCCGCTTTCACTATCATTTCATTAGAGTTTACCTTCATTTATAATTGCTAATTGCACCCTTGATATTGTTTTGATACAAAATTATCAATAAACGCGAAGAAATGTGAATGTTCAACATCAGTACTCAAATCTAAGTGATGTATTTTTCTTTTTTATAAGCGTTCTTTAAAAGTTTAGCAATTGCTCTCTCGTCGTGTTGTGTTCGTCTATTTTGCTATATCCTAATTCCTCTTTACGAAATAATCATGTACCATTATCTCACTTCATAGATCTTAAGAATATCACCTGATTAGATTCACAAAATTCTATTTGCTGCGTCTGACAAGTCTTCAAGTTCTCGACTCCATAAACACATACTTTGCATAATTTGTGGGAATGAAGTATTGGACAATATCTGCTGTCTTAGGATGATGCGAGTGGAATGATTCTCTCTTTAAGCATTCCAGGACCATTGCCGTTCAAACATTTCGAGTAGTTTTGTAACTCTTTGACTTGGAAATTGTGGTACCGGTCGTTAGCAGCAAATAACCTTGTTTGGCCTACATGTCAAATATTTCCACTGCTGACTATTGAATCGGTGACGGCAAAACAAGAGTGGCCGAAAAACGCTATTCATTTCATTAAATGGAAAAAAATAACAACTTTACACTGTTCAAGGTTACATTAATAGATGAGAAAAACGAGTTAAAACTGATAATTTTATACGAAAGATATTTTTATTTTTTTCTTTACTATCTTGTATACGGTTTAATATGTTCATTTTACCCATAGTTATTTCCGGTACATGAACTCTCTTGACCAGACGATCGTTTGGTAAACAACCGATTGTTAGGTGACCAAGTGTGGATGGGAAAATACTTACCATTTAAACATTTTCGTGATCGCTGATGGGAATTACCTGTAGAAAACCACAAAATATTTTGTATCTTTAAATGGTGATTTTGATATGATAATTGGGAAGAATAAAAACTGATTGACTTTGAGAAAATTGGAGCCATTGTATGCGTGATCTACACGCACACGCACACGCACACGCACACGCACGAGGAAAGGAACAGATGAATGTGAGATGCCATTCCCACCTTACATCCTGTTCTGGTAATAATAATTTCCGCCAAAAATGCCTTGTGATGTCAACAGCCTTGCTCGGAAGTTAGTAGTGAAACTCAGAAAAAGACTTGGTTCGGAGGAAACGGAAGGCTTTTTATAACGTCTTCCCCGGTTTGAAGTAATTGAGTAAATGTAACTTCAAGTAGCAGTCCATTTTATTGCTCAACTTCACTTTTTTGAAATGAGATATATATCAAAATTTCCCGATACTGAAACCATTTTGGATATGCTTTTCATGAGCTACTTTGATATTCCGACTGTATGCAAAAAAAAAGGAAATAGTTATGTTAATTGACGAAGCACAATTTCTTTTGAGATTGTTTGGTGCACTGTGCTTTACTTTATCATCATAATGGTTACAACACTTTGGTATGTTTTGCACTTGTATGTGAATCTCTCCTTCTGTCTCTTCATATCTCGGTGTCTATTAATAAATATTGAAGGAATCTGACGACTTTAAATCCTGCCTTGGGTGATTGGAATGAGCTGCCATTCGATGGGATTCGGCTCATTGCAAAGGAAACTGACCTGCGCTCTTTTGTTTTCGTGCAGTGTCAAGGCCGTAGTCATGGTAGCGGATCCTTCGTGGTGTTGGAAGATACCTCGTTTGATCGAAATGGAGCTGTTGAGTAGAAAAAGGGCAAAGACATTGTCTATATATATTTTGGATTTTCTCAAGCATTGTTGAATAATCTGCGAACTTATCCAGTCTTATCCTTCGTTTGAAATTGCTTCATAATACCATTTATAACTCCCTTTGTATTTTGTCCTATGAACTACACACACAGACGACCAATTACTTGAATGAGCTAATATTTCTTGTTCAGTGAAACCGCTCAGTAGGTCCACAACCTTGTTAATCAACGCACACCTCATCTTTAACACGTAGTATTGGGCAGAGGAGACTTACCTTGTAGTCCATCTAATGCTTTGTGTTCCAAGCCATCAGCCCTTCTAAGCCACATCAAAGCCATCGGTCTCAACCGCCTATCAAACTTGCTCCAACTGGGAAACTGCAGGACCTCGCAACGCCGCTGTTATCTCTGCTGTAGTTATTACGCTGTCTGTATTTGTTGTTAGTCCCACCCAGCGACGTTGATAGGTCCTCTTGACAGCCAGTGAATATCCGTGTCCATTTGTTTATCTCTTGCAACATGCAGCAGACTCGCCTGCGCCTGTGCAATGACATCTTCATGCACGTATGCAATCTTATACGAAGGTGTAACATGAGCTTTCTATTAGTTTCAATATTTAAAGATTATTGGAATCTTATTCTTCGAAGATTCCTCCAGAAGCAACTTTTGAATAAATGGCATTTCTCTGCCAGGTTCCGAGGAAGATTAAAAGGTCTTCAAATCAGTTTTAGTTAATTGGTAATTAGACTTAATCCCTGGCTAAAGAAAGGTCACCCCTAATGAGACATGAACTTGGATAAGGTACTATTAGTACTGCCAGCATTTAATTCTATGAGTTATTATCATTAAGGACTCTGTTCCGTGTCAACTGTGAACTCCGTGAATTACATCTTCAGTCCTAACGACTCAACCACTTTCCAGGTCAATACAACTTCTACAGGCGCACAGACACGCATACAAGTTTCGTCACAACAAATTATTCTCGCGATTTCGATCTCTCTCTCTCTCTCTCCCTTTCTCCTCCCTTCCCTCGCTCCATCTCTCCCTCCCCCTCCCTCTCTCTCGCTCCCTCCCTTTCTCCTCCCCTTCCTCACTCCATCTCTCTCTCTCCCCTTCTCCCCGTCTCCCTGCCTTCCTCCTCCGCCAAGTCCTTCGGCCACCTGCTATAAGACCTCACACGTGTGTTTGTGGAATAGTATTTACGATGACAAATGTTGCCAGATAGAATTCCTTTTTGAGACTCTCTTTGATACAGTGTCGACGCGGGTGGCTGCACCTCCCTTATGCTCAACTCCTTAACTCCTTATAAGAAAAAAGGAAAAAGAAAAAGAAAGAGAGAGAGAGACGCAAAACAAAAAAGAATCTTCCATTCGACTGAACAGCTGTTCAATAAATAAACCCTGGCTCTCCTCTCGCATCGGCTGTGTCTCCCCTTCCCCCTTCCCTCTTTCTCCTTCTCCCCTTCCCCCTTCCCCCTTCCTCCTTCCCTCTTCCCCCTTCCCCTAACCCCTAACCCTTTCCCCCTACCCCCTTCCCCATTATCCCTTTCCCCTTCCTCCTTCGCCCTTCCCCCTACCCCCTACCCCCTTCCCCCTTCCCCTTTCCCCTTCCCCCTTCCCCCTCCCTCTTCCCCCTTCCCCCTACCCCCTACCCCCTACCCCCTTCCTCCTTCCCTCTCCCCCCATCACCACTACCCTTAACCTCACTCCAACCCCTTCACCTCACCCCCCACCCACCCCACCCCCCTCCTTCACCACCAGAAAAAGATATGAACGCCCCCAAGA
>BOPN01002028.1:204329-205485 GCA_017312705.2 Penaeus japonicus | reverse complement strand
TCTCTCTCTCTCTCTCTCTCTCTCTCTCTCTCTCTCTCTCTCTCTCTCTCTCTCTCTCTCTCTCTCTCTCTTTCTCTCTCTCTACCATCTCTTTCCTTCCCTCTCCCTTCCCTGCCTCAATCTTTCTATCATCGTCCGCACGCACGTCTATTTCTTATCTTTCCAATTGCTTTTAGTTTATTAGCCATTGTTTACATTTTTCCTTTTCATCTGGCCGTAAGGACGCGGTGGGGAGATTTACGTGAGATAAGCTGATAACTGATATATGATAAGAGTGATATAAAGTGATCAATTAAACGGTGACTTGATCATTTTTTGTCGGTTCGTTGCGTGATTTGTTTGCGTTTTTGTTCGACCGTTTTGTTGTTATTTTCTCTTTCTGACAGTCTCTCTATTTCTATCTTTCTCTCTCTCTCTCTCTCTCTCTCTCTCTCTCTCTCTCTCTCTCTCTCTCTCTTTCCTTGCTTAATTCTCTTCCTTCCTGCCACCGCATGCACACAGTAGGCATGTTATTGCGGAACCGTGCGTGTGTTAACAAGTCACAGCGTGTGGTTCGCTTGATTGTAACCCAGATTCAGCAAACGGCCTCACGAGTAGCCTACATTGCTGGCATCCAATAACAGGGGCTTCCTCCCCTCAACAACCTCTCGGCCTTCCCTATGTGACCGTTCTGAACAATCACTAGAACAATACAAGGAATATATGAGTAAACAGCGTTAATTCAAATCTAAGGTATGCCAGGTAGAACTACTTGTGTAAATATGTAGAGAGTGATGTACTTACCTGACTTTGAGAATGCTTAGTCAATATATAATAACCTTTTGTATCTAGAACAGATAGGAGATTGAAACGTGAACAACTTATAATTACCCTTATTAAGAATACAATCACCAACATGACGAAGCAAGCCTAGAACTGGTATTATTTGTTGTGCAGGCTGTAAAACCTTCAGAAAGGTCCGGTCTCCGTTTTCAAGACAAGGAAGTTTTTAAGAACAATTCTTTTTTGTTTAAAGTTGTGAGGCAGTTTAGGGACGTTTTTGCACCTTCTGGTTGCTCTGCCATGCCTTTTATTACGAATTAAGACTTAGACATTTCCCACTTTGCATTTTCAGCGTGTTAGATAAAATTAATGGAAAAGGTATTCGTGGTTTTTA
>BOPN01002028.1:180301-185013 GCA_017312705.2 Penaeus japonicus | reverse complement strand
TTTATATGTATATATATATATATATATATATATATACACATATATATATATACATATATATATATACATACATAATATAAATATTACCAATAAAACTCGAAAATCGTAGCCGAGCCGAGAGCATTCGAATCCAGAAGTTTTATAATGAAGGGCTAAATTAGACCAGAATTAAGAGCTATCAGAGCAGAAATGTTGGATTAGGGTTCTCGGATCACGATTTCTAGACCGGGATATTAGGATTAACACTCAATTCATTAAGGGGAGTTGATGCACTTACGGCGATTGGTCCCGACGCCCCAACACGCTCTCTCGGTAGACTCGAGAAACATTGAGCCTTGAGGAGCCTTTGTTCGCACGATATATCTATCAAATGATGGAGGTTAAATTTGAGGGGAATTTAAGTGATTTTTTTAAAATTTATTTCTAGTAGAGGTTGTTAATGGTTTTTATATGGGTGTATATGTGTGTCTCGATATGGTTATGGTGACGATGTTAGTGGAAATAATCGTGATGATTATGATAAAAAAAAAATAATGATAATGATGATGATATTGAGTATAATTACCATAACGTTAATGATGATTGTGACGATGCAACAATAGTTATTTTTTTATTATCGTCAATATTACTATTAGTGGTAGTAATAGTAATATTATTATTAATATTATCATTATTGTTATTATCGATATTAATATCATCATCATTGTTAGTGCTATTATCATCATTATCATCATCAGCATTATCATTACCATTATGCTTTTTATCATTATTATCATTGTTATGATTTTTATTATCATTCTCCTTTTTTAACATCATTGCTATTACAGTTATTCTGTGACTGTGAGTTGCCACTGTTGGAATTATCATTTTATCACCACAAATATTGTAAACTATGCAATTATAATTGTGATTATAATAACCGACATTACTATCATTGTCATATGACTTGTATCATAGGTATCAGCATCATTATCATTATCATGATCATTAGTATGATGATCATCATCATTAGTACCCTAATCAACAGCTTTATTATCTTAGTCATCATTAGCAGCAAAAAAAAAAATAAAAAAAAAAAAAATAATAATAATAATAGTGAATAATAATAATAATAATAATAATAATAATAATGACTTATCAAGTAATGGTATGACAAAACGTCATATAATTCTCGCAAATAAAAACCTGTAATAGATGTAGAATAAAGGATACAGCGAAATATTGAAGAGCTAAGCATTTGTGAATTTGCATCTACATATCCAATATACGTGTGTTGCATGATCATAAACATGAATATGAACATGCATGTAAAATTGAACATACTTCTGCGAATTGTGATACATGGCCAGTAATATTATCCTCTGAGGGTTGATGTATACAAGTCGTTAAATATGCAAGCTCATTAAGGCATTCATATGATTCAACTTAATGAAACAGCACACAAAAAAAAACAAATTTATCAGTTACACACCTGTAAAATGGGATTCAGTTACTGAGAACCTGAGGGGTAAGTATTGATTGTTTTTTTTGTTTTTGTTTTTGTTTTTTTGTTTTTCTTGGTTTCATTTTCCTTCGTTCTATTTTCATAATCTTCTTCTTGTTCTTTTCCTTCGTTTTATTTCATAATCTTCTTCTTGTTCTTTTCCTCCGTTTTATTTCATAATCTTCTTCTTGTTCTTTTCCTCCGTTTTATTTCATAATCTTCTTCTTGTTCTTTTCCTTCGTCTATCTTCTTTTATTCCTCTTTTGTATCTTCTTTCTTTACTTTTCATTTTTCAATATATATATACATATTTTTTTTTTCTTCTCAGTCACATTCACTCCTTCCAGCATGCATCGTAACCCACATTCATTATCGGTATTGCACGCAATACAAACACCTAATTTACCTGCATCCCTCGGAGACCCCAGCGCACGAGCTTCCCGATCGTGCTTGCAGACTAAGGCTTCAAGACAATGCCTTCACAAAGTCGTTCGAAACGTGCCTAGCTTAGCACGACCGCCTGCGTTGATCCTGTGTTGCGGCAAAGTTCACAGCTATCGTTGGGAATTCCTGCGTGTATTTACTGCGTGGTTTTGAACACCGCTAGAATCTTCCTTGCAGGCTAGCTGTAGTTGGAGGCAAGACTATGAAAAAGAAGAAGAAGAAAAAAAAAGTCCCTTCTCTCTTGTTATCGGTGTTCGTAGACTTTAACGAAAATTTTGAGAATCTTCATCATATTGTTGTGTTATTGACTGATCATTTGGAGGATATTCACCTGTGCCTGTTTCGAAATTCCGAGTTGCCAGAGAAGTTAGTTCTTCACAAATAAACTATCGGGAGTAAGGGCGTAATCATAATTTTTACGAAAGGTTGGTACTCTGCATGTGGGAAGACTGCAGACTGCAGCATATATTTTCTCCTCCACCTCTTTTCTCTTCCCCGCTTTTCCCTTCTCCTCCCTTCCCTTCCCTTCGGAGTGTGGCCATACCATCCAACTGTATTGATGTGATTTGCCGAAACAGAAGCAA
This sequence comes from Penaeus japonicus, assembly GCA_017312705.2. Lineage (NCBI taxonomy): Eukaryota > Metazoa > Arthropoda > Malacostraca > Decapoda > Penaeidae > Penaeus > Penaeus japonicus. The sequence goes on along the minus strand of BOPN01002028.1, from coordinate 182,502 downwards.
AATATGAAGGCAGGAACCCCAAAACAACAAACGAAAAATGAATCTCGGTAAATCAGATGCCTCCTGCAGGCGAGGGGGAGCATCCTGGAGGGAATATTCGTGCAAGATAAATGAAGGACGACAAAGGGTGTGATCTTCGCCATCTCTAATGCTACTGTATGTTTTTTTTTTTTTTTTTTTTTTTTTTTTTTTTTTTTTTTTTTTTTTTTTTTTTTTTTTTTTTTTTGTCTACATGTAGGACTCGGGTGCATCCTTTGTCGGTACTCAGTGTCTCTGTGTTGTTTGGGGTATTGGTCAGAGAAGTGGTTGCTCGATGATTTGCTGTGGGTGGAATTGCTGTTCGTACCCTCACGGGAGAGAGAGAGGGGGAGAGGGGAGAGAAACAGACAGACAGATAGACAAATGAACTGATAGATAGACGGATAGATGTGATATTACTGTGTCCGTATCTATTATGTATTCATGCTTACCGTCATGTTTATGCATGGACCTCCACACTAATGTATATAAATTTTTGTCGTGTATATGTTTGTAATTCATTATTCATCCACATGCATATTTAGGAAACAATTCTGTCATTTCATATCATTCATTTGTGTATCTACTCTAAATTTTCTTTTTAGTTAGAACTGTATCTGCTCTCTCCATTCCCCTCCTCTTTCATAAATCATTTTCTCTTTCGAGCAAAAAGAGAATGAACGAAAAAAAAGGACCAGCAGCAGCATGATATATGTCCTTCTCCAATATTCATACAGATGATGATTTACAGATCAATCATCAACGGATAAAGACAGAATCAGAAAAAAGAAATAGATCCTGGTAAGAGAAAAAGAGAGAGAGGAAAAACAAAACAAAAACAAAAAAAACAACAACAACATAAGAAAAGGAAAGTCTACTATCACATAAGGTACTGGATTCTAGCGGCCGTCAATACACATAATTAAAAACCTCTAATTTAAATATAGACGTGGGGTATTCTCCAAGGCGCTGAGCTCATTACTGGAGTCTCTGAGAGGAACCACGCGGCACAGATTATGCTCGAGGTGCTCTGCTGCTCATGTGTCTCAGTGTGATGGGGGAAAAGGAAGGGACAAAGGGAAAAGGTGTTATTCTAAACGGGAGGAAGGAAGGGGAGGACGAATGATAATAATAATAATTCGAGAGAGAGAGAGAGAGAGAGAGAGAGAGAGAGAGAGAGAGAGAGAGAGAGAGAGAGAGAGAGAGAGAGAGAGAGAGAGAGAGAGAGAGAGAGAGAGAGAGAGAGAGAGAGAGAGAGAGAGAGAGAGAGAGAGAGAGAGAGAGAGAGAGAGGCCAGGGGGTAAGGGAGGGAGTAGTGAAGTGATACCAGAGAGAGAGAGAGAGAGAGAGACAGACAGACAGACAGAGAGAGAGAGAGAAAGAGAGAGAGAGAGAGAGAGAGAGAGAGAGAGAGAGAGAGAGAGAGAGAGAGAGAGAGAGAGAGAGAGAGAGAGAGAGAGAGAGAGAGAGAGAGAGAGAGAGAGAGAGAGAGAGAGAGAGGCCAGGGGGTAAGGGAGGGAGTAGTGAAGTGATACGAGAGAGAGAGAGAGAGAGACAGACAGACAGACAGACAGAGAGAGAGAGAGAAAGAGAGAGAGATAAACAGAGAGAGACAGACAGACAGACAGACAGAGAGAGAGAGAGAAAGAGAGAGAGATAAACAGAGAGAGACAGAGAGAGGCAGAGAGAGACAGAGAGAGACAGAGAGGCAGAGAGAGAGAGAGACAGAGAGAGAGAGAGAGAGAGAGAGAGAGAGAGAGAGAGAGACAGACAGACAGACAGACAGACAGACAGACAGACAGAGAGAGAGAGAGAAAGAGAGAGAGAGAGAGAGAGAGAGAGAGAGAGAGAGAGAGAGAGAGAGAGAGAGAGAGAGAGAGAGAGAGAGACAGACAGACAGACGGACTGAAAGAAAGACAGAGAAAGAGACAGAGAGAGAGAGGGGGGGGATGAAATGATACGAGTAAGGTAACGAGAACGAGTGAATTAGGGAAGGAGAGGAACCACAAGGTGCAGATGATCCTCGAGTTGCTCTGGTGTCCGTGCGTGTGAAAATAGACGAGACAAAAGGACAAGCTTATTATTCAGAGGATGGACTAAGGAGAGGAAGAACATATGTTTCCGTGAGTGAAAGAAGAGAATGAAAAGGAGCAAATTAGAAAAGGAGAGAAACGAAGTGGGGT
>BOPN01002028.1:140301-142801 GCA_017312705.2 Penaeus japonicus | reverse complement strand
AAATGACAGAAGCCTCTGTTCGGCGTCCTGACTGTGTGCAAGGTCGACAGCGTCTCAAGTGGGTGAAGGCCGAGAGGAAATACGAAATTGGCACCTTCAAGGTCATTCATCTAGTTTTTCACTGCATTTTATGTTAGCAAGGTAATGTCATGCGTTTGTATTTTACCAAAATGTATCATAATCTCTGATAAACGAAAAAAAATATTCCGTTACTATTGTCCTCACGGCAAGTTCCGTCGCTTATTATATCTTTTTCCCTCTCCCTGTCTCTCTGTATATCTATCTCGTATGTATGTATGTTTGTATTTATCTAACTATTTATCCACCTATCTATCTAACCATCCAACCATCTGCCTATCTTCCTAACTGTCTACCTCTCTTGTTTGTTTATCTATCTGGCTTTCTATCTATTTATTCTCACATCATCCTCTCCATTTAACTCTACTTTTCAATCAATCCATCAATTATCTGTCTATGTTTCTATTTACGAATAAAACATTGTTGCAAGCATCTCTCCGTATGTACCATCTCTTCAGTCTCTCACCCTCTCTTCCTCTCGAGACAAGAGATAGAATGACAGGCATAAATAAGAAAGATGGAGACAGACAAATGTATTGATTGAATATAAAGACCGACACAAAAGCAAAAAAACGACAGCAAATTAAAGAAAAAAAGAAAGAAAGAAAGAAACATATGCCAGCGTCTTGGTGGCGAGCGTCCGGGACCCTCGAAAACTTGGCAAAGGAGGACGTAGGCAGATTGAAGGGAATTAAATGACATACAAAAGTAGGAACAAGTGCGAGTGATAGCGTGGTAAGGCCGCTTGGTCGGTAATATGCCTCACGCGTCACATGTGGCCAGAGATAAGGCGAAGGAGAGAGATGCTGCGGTCATCTAGGTCAGGAAGAGGGTCATCTGGCCAGCGACAAGCGAACAGAGAGGGAGGGAGAGATAGAAATAGATAGATAGATAGATAGATAGAGCGAGCGTGCGAGAGAGAGAGAGAGAGAGAGAGAGAGATAGAGAGAGATAAAGAAAGAGAGAGAGAGAGAGAGAGAGAGAGAGAGAGAGAGAGAGAGAGAGGGGGGGATAGAGAGAGAGAGAGAGAGAGAGAGAAGGTAGATAGATAAATAGATAGATAGATAGGGGGGATAAATTGAGAGAGAGAGAGAGAAGGTAGATAGATAAATAGATAGATAGAGAGGGAGGGATAGATTGAGAGAGAGAGAGAGGAAGGTGAGGACAGAGAAAGGGATAAAGAGAGAGGGAGAGCATAAAGAAAGGAAAAAAAAAAAAACAGAAGATATCTCAGCCGATTCAATTTCTCATTTAGGCGTATCTGTAGTGGTTCTGACGAGAGCAGGGACATGAATTTCACTTTTTTCTCACTTCTTTCTACAGCCCCGTCGCCTGAAAAGCGGGGAGAGATTGCCTCTTACTTTGATAAGCACAGAAAGAGGAAAGCGCTTTGCGTCTCTATGATGCCAATCTCTCTTTTCATATCCCTCTTATATTTCATCAGGAAGATGACTCCTGTGTTGCAACCACCAATCTTCATATTCATATCCAGTCAGCATTATCTATGCAGCCAACTATGCTCGCGCATTCATATATGCATATATATACATACTCGCTGCGGCTATATATATATATATATATATATATATATATATATATATATATATATACATATGTATATATATATATATATATATATATATACATATATATATATATATATACATATATATATATATATATATATATATATAATATATATATATATATATATATATATATATATATCGGGAGGGGAAAGGGAGAGGGAGAGAGAGAGGGAGAGAGAGAATGAGAGCAAGAGAAAGAGAGAGAGAGAGAATGAGAGCAAGAGAGAGAGAATGAGAGAGAGAGAGAGAGAGAGAGAGAGAGAGAGAGAGAGAGAGAGAGAGAGAGAGAGAGAGAGAAGCAGCCACACAGAGACTCGCAAACACGCAACCATAACCCTGCATTACACCTGGCTTGCGTCGTCCGAGCCTGAATGATGCATCATCTTGTGCCGACGGCTCTCGCCTGCAAAGAACCTGGCTCATCTCCCACCCTCGTGATGCATCACGTTTCTAATGAGCAAAAATATCTGCTTTAAACCCTTTTGCTAAATGTCCTGTCTCATTCGTGTTAAGCGGTGTACGTCGACAATCTTTATGAGGTAATAATCATCCACAGTGACTTTAATTGTAATCATGTATCAACACAATTGTGACATTAATGTAAAAAAAGAAGAAAAAAAAAGATCAAAGCAAATTTGTTAGCTGGAAATGATGTACGAGGTTATACAATGCAAAATGCAGGGATATCCATCACAGAAGATTTATTTCCCCATGCCTTTCATAAATGATAAAAATAGTGAAATGGATTCCTTTTAAAACATCATCATATTAATAGAGTACTTACTCCCGTACATTATTGTGAAGGTAGATTAATTCTGGCATGTATCAATTCA
>BOPN01002028.1:132801-135301 GCA_017312705.2 Penaeus japonicus | reverse complement strand
TTAAGTATTGCTAATTACAGGATAAATTATCTGTCAGTCATGGCTGATGGTTGAGACTTATCGGAATGGCAACGTGGCATTTATAATGAGCTCCTCGGCAGAGAATGGATGAGATGCTCGTTCCTTTATTTGAATAAAACAGACAAATTAGGGGCGCACAGCTTGAGGGCTGTCATCCCTTCCATCTTCAGGCTAAAGGAAAGAAAGAAAGAGAAAAAAAACTAAATCATTTTCGATTACCTTCCAAAGTCCAACAATGAACATTCCTCATAGATGCCTTTAGGGCGAAAGTCTAGAGGAAAAGGTTCAGTCGGACGACACTGTAAAACCACTGTTCCTTACCGTGGCCTTAATTTGTCTCTATTCAAATGTCTATGCGGGGAGTCGTAATTCAAATTAGATCTATTCATAATCCTAATAGACATTCTTTGCCCATTTTGTGGCACTTGATGTGTGGTAGATCTGTCATGTCTTATTAGTCACGACAACTTCAATTTCACTGTTGCCTTATTTTCTTTTAATTACAGCTACCAATAGTATTTATATAATGATAACAACACCTACTGCTGCTATTTCTACTACTACTGCTACTACTTCTTATAAAATTTGCCCTTATATTCCCCTTTTACAAATACCTATCAGTAAACGCAAACTAGTAATAGCAGCTACAGCACCAGCTGAAGCAGTAGTAGCAGTAATAGCAGCAGGACAGATTGGAGAAGAGCGGCAGATAGGCAACAGCCCATCTAAGCAACTATACAGTTCCTTGGTTGTTACTTTCACACTAATGGTGTGAGAGTACCTTTTCCCTTATAACCTGTTGGCATTTTAAAGCTCCGATTACATGGAGTTAGAGATTCGAAAATTCACATGTCGAAGATGGCTTTCTACCTATTTGCAGTGTTTGATTGGTCAATCTTTCATCTGCTAGCTGCAATAGAGTTTGCTTAACTGTAATGTCTACTGTGTTATTGATCAACTGACTACTACTACTACTAAAATTACCAAAGCTACTGCTACTTCTACCACTGCAGATTCTCTCCTAACAGCTATCTCTACACCTTCATTCATTACTTAACCTAGGTGACTTATGTTATATCATATTGCATATTGCTTTTCACCTGTAGTCTTCTCAGCGACTGCTAGTTCTCAGTCCATCCCGCTTGAAAAGTGAGTAGGCTGAATAGCTCCTTAGTTGCTGTCTTCTCTGGTATCACTTTAGCTAGCCTAGCATAGAAAGATTTGGGGGTTATTTCACCTACTGTTGCAAAACCTAATAGTATGAAAAGTCGTAATCTGTATATTGAATTCCTTTTAAATAAGGACAAGTTATCTTTTTCTTCAATTCGCTGATGGACTGTTGTGAATGTTAACCCCGATGTCATGGAACCAGGGGCTCACAGATTTGGATGTCGAAGGTTCTCGAACCAAAATGCTCAATTACTTGGGTTAACTCTCGTTCCTGGTGAAGCGTTGGCAGTTTAAAAGGTCAATCTTTCGCCTTTCACTGGAAATAGAGCCGGGTCTCCAGTGGTATGACGAATCACATGAGCACTAGTTTAATAAATCTACGAATCGTACCGAAAGAGTTATATTGGTGTTGGATTTTTGTTTATTAAGTCTGAATCACATGTGCACTAGTTTAATAAATCTACGAATCGTACCGAAAGAGTTATATTCGTGTTGGATTTTTGTTTATTTAAGTCTGAAACCCTTGGTATTAATTAGCAGATTTGTTATCTAGATTAAAGCCCCTGTATCCTATACAGCATCTACCTTTTGCCCTCCTGAGTGATATGAGTGAGATATAAACGCTTTTAACTTTTCCTTGTGCCTTACCAGCTCGGCTATTTTCGCATGGTGCATGATGACCATTCCATTTAAGTCTCATAAGTCTCTCTCATGGATGTTACACTGCCAGTTGTCTAAAGGGATGGAAGGAACATAACCCTTGTGGCATCCCCAAGCGGTTGAACAATTGCGCGATGTCTATTCTCATCAGACAGGCCCACCGATTTTTGTTTATGGTGCAGGGGTTCTGATAGTGCCATATATGTTAGAGCTTTTCACTCTTCTACCCAGAAGATGTTTGTCAATATCTGCAAGGCATGGCGGGATTTTTCGTGTTTTTAGATTAGCCTTTTGTGCTAGATAATTTTCTCCAATACGAATGAAAATCGTGATATCTGCATGTGCTGTCGACATATAGGGGTAGGTAAGGCATTTGAGTCAGATGTTATAAAAAAAAAAAAATAAAAAAAATGGTTATTTACTTTCTTCTTTTTTTTAGTAGCATCAACCTCATACTCAATCCTCATCACCAAATATCTGTCTCAAGGTATGGACAGCGGCTTCCCCTGCATGGTAGCCAACACATACCTGGAGGTTCCCGGATGCTTTTCAGATACCGTCTTTTGTTACCTCCGTGATACATTTTCCGATGATTACTCTGAACACTTCTCCCATTCCAATTGGCCCGTAGCCAGGTTTCTTGTCTAGA
>BOPN01002028.1:122801-127801 GCA_017312705.2 Penaeus japonicus | reverse complement strand
AGAGATCGAGAAGGAGGGACAGAGAGAAAGTGCGAGTGAGCAAGAGAGAGAGAGAGAGAGAGAGAGAGAGAGAGAGAGATGGATATATATATATATATATATATATATATATATATATATATATATATATATATATATATATATATATATGTATATATATATGCAAATATGTGTCTATACATATACATTTTAATCTATATTCTTTAGCTCATACAAAGCAGCACCAGATTATGAAAGAGCCCTCGAGCAATTCCTTCATTGATATTTCGTCATTGATATTTCTCTCTTCATAAAACAGAAAAAAATGAGAGAGAGAGAGAGAGAGAGAGAGAGAAAGAGATAGAGAGAGAAAGAAAGAGAGAGAGAGAAAGAGAGATAGAAAGAGAGAGAGAGAGAAATAGAGATAGAAAGAGAGAGAGAGAAAGAGATAGATAATAGCAATTTATTTTCTTCTTCTTCTTTTTTTTTCATTTCCTCCAGAATTCATTGATATCAGATCCCTCTTCTAATCAGTGTTCTTTGAACGTCCTCCTCGCACAGCCACTTTGGATCCTCGCGCTCGGCCTCTCTTCTCCTTTTCCATGTTCCTCTGTCGTGTTCGGTCCTTTTCCTCGATCGCTTTCTTCGGCGTCCTTGCCATTTTTTTTGCCTTACTTTTCTTGAACCTTTCTTAGCTTTCTTTCCATATCGTTTCTGTTGTTTTCCACACCCAATCCTCCTCCTCCTCCTCCTCCTCCTCCATTATCTGCTTTTTTTATCCTGTCCTCCTTCTTCTTCCTCTTCCCCTTCTATTTTTCTCCATTCTCCTCCTCTACCTCGCCCTCCTTTTCTTTCTTCACCTCCTCCTCCTACTTTTCCTTCTCTTCCTCCTACTTCTTTCTCTCCTTCTCCTTCTCTCTTCCTCTTCTCTTTTTCCTCTTCCTCCCTCTCCTCCTGTTCCTCCTGCTCTGTCCTTCCTCCTCTTGCCCTTCCTCCTCCTCTCCTTGCTTATTTTTCTTTTTCTTCTACTTCTTCTTCTCTTCCTCCTCCAACTCTCCTTTTCCTCCTCCCTCTCCTCCTCCTTCCCGTCCTCCTTCTCCCTCCTCCTTCTCCTCCTCCTCCTCCTCCTCCTGCTCCTGCTTTTTCTTCCCTATCCCCTTTATCCTATCGCCTCTCCCCCTGCCCCTCCCGCCTCCCCTCCTCCCTCCCTATGAAGCAACGCTCCCCCTCTTACATACAGAATGAGGCTACGAATTCCACTCGTAACCTTGCTCTTTAACAGGCGTAATATATCATACATAAGCAACTAACGCAAAACCTGTGTGTTGTCCGTGATTGAAGCGGAGAGTGAGCGAATTAACTTGCACTTGCAAGACTTAAAGACCTAGGTATGTATATCGTATATATGTATAGTGTTGGTATGATCTGTTGATTTTTTCTTAGTTCGTTCTTTTTCTTTTTTTTTCTTTTTTTTATTCATATTCGATTTTTATTCAGAATCTCTAAATAAAGTAAAGATGAAATTACATCTAAATTCGAATTTTCCTAACAAATAATGATATGCATTTACTTTTACTTGTTTATCTACCATCAGCTGTACAGATTCCGTAAAATGTGCATATTTTAGGTACAGAAGCCAAGGCAGGAATTCATTATCCTGACATATATCTCAGGAAACGGACAGATAGTAAGGTTTTCGTTAAGCTTTCTCTGTAAGTCAACAGGCGAGTATATTTCTCTTCCCCTTACGCTGGAGGAATTTCAGGGAGGATTATATAAGTGGATTAAATATTTCAGTTTCAACAGAAGATTATACACGTGTATTACTTATGTCAATGTTAAAACGTGTTTTAGCGAGCATAGCACAAAAAGACGTGAAAGTTTTTCTTTCTTTCTTTGTTTTTTCTTTTTCTTTTCGTTTTTTTTTAAAGAGAATGGCAGCCGAAAAGCCAGACAGGCGAGATAGACTAAAGAATTCTTCAAAATTTTAATCGCAATTACGAGGCAAAAGAACATAATTGCAGAAAGGAAGAACTTTTCCATTCCTAAGAAACCAGTCTGACGAACTGATGAAGACATGCAAATCTAATATTAATATCTTGAAAAATGTATTACATTCAGGAAAAAAAGAGCAAGAAAAAGAGGGGGGAAGAGGAAGAAGAGAGGGAGAAAAGGAAGGAGAGATAGAGAGACTCTCTCTTTGTGTGTGTGTGTGTGTATGTGTGTGTGTGTGTGTGTGTGTGTGTGTGTGAAAAGAACGGAGGGTAAAACCTTCATTATTTCAATCGAGTTATTTGGTATTTAACACTATGCCTTCTATATGCCAAGAGCTAACAAAGAGTTTAATATAGACAGATAAAAACAAAAAAAAATTCTCTCTCTCTCTCTCTTGCTCTCTCTCTCTCTCTCTCTCTCTCTCTCTCTCTCTCTCTCTCTCTCTCTCTCTCTCTCTCTCTCTCTCTCTCTCTCTCTCTCTCTCTGTATGTGTGTGTTGGTGTATGCGAGCATGTGCGTGTGTCTAAAGCGAACGGAGGGTAAAACCCTTATTATTTCAATCTTAAATCGAACTCTCTGTTATCCCACGCACCGAATATGACGACCATTTGGTAAAAAAAATAAATGTCATCAAAGACATAACGTGTTTCCCTTCAAAACAATTAGCGACTGAATTTTCGTTCCTTTGAGTAAGTTTTCATTTTACAGTAAGGTGAGCCTTCCCCCGCCCTGCCGCCCATCTCTTCTATATTCCTTTATTTTGAGAGGGGTTAGGGAGGGGGATCTCAGTGATAAACTCGGGTTCTCTGTGACCTGAAGGGCGTTCATTATTTATGAAAGATCAGGCTCAGAGCTACCAAGATAGATATAGATATAAGCACGCGGAAGCCAGAGTGTGTGAGGGGAGAGATGTGGTGTGAGTGTGTGGTTTGAATTTAAAGATGCGTTTTAAAATTAAGCTTATGGTGTAAGTGTGTGTTGTAAGAGTAAAGACGTGGTATAAGTATAAATATATGGTGTAAGTGAGTGGTATAAGTAGAAGTATGTGGTATATGTGTTTGATATGAAAGTAAAGATGTTTAACTGTATATGGTAGATTGTTCCAACAAAGAAATAGGCGTGCGGTATATGTGTGAAGATGGTTCATATCTCGTGTTTGAATGAAGCGTATGTGAATGTCTGTGACAGGAGAGATATGTGTGTGTTTGGTGTGTGTTTCTGTGTTTGACAGGTGAGTGAGTCTGTTTGCGTATTTGCATGTTTCTATATCTATTTGTCAGTCCACCTACTGTATATACTAATATACCTATCTATCTGCCTTTCTGCCAGTGTAGTATCTATATACCATAGATCATATCTACATTTCGAATAATACACACGCATAAAGTCCGAGATTCGTGTGCGTACAGTTGCAAATATGTGCGGTAGCGTGTCCGCGGCAAAAAACAAGTCGAAGATACGCAGAACCGACGTATGCAAATGAGACCAGAGCAAGAGGAAAAGAAAATAACACTGAACGCGAAACTTTCCGCATAAGTGGAGTTCCAGATGTTTCCGAATTCTCAGGGAAAGTTTCGAGAGAGTAAATACATTCAGGTTTTAAAGCGAAGTTTAAATTCTGATTAAGTGATCCTGGAATCCATAAAATAAGGAGATTCCGATTTTACTCGTCCTTTTTTTTCTTCACTCTCTCTCTCTGCTCTTTTCCATCTCTCTTTTTTCTCTCTTTATATTTTTTCTTCCTTTCTATGTTTTTATACAAGAAAAACAAATGGATGCCTGGATATCAGGTAGGGACTAAGAGAAAGATTGTGATAAATGGTACAGATAGTGATAAGTAATTAGAAAAAAAGAAAAAAAAAGGCAACACCAACATTAGCAATAGTAAGGTTAAGATTATCTCACTACTACCACCACTGCTACTCATGCTACTACTACTGCTTCTACTAATGATAATAATGTTAACGATGATAACAGCTATTATCATCGTCGTCATCATTGTTATCTCTATTATAATTATAGTAGAGAAGACTTTCTCTATACTAGAGACGTTTTGAATATAGCAGGAATATCTTTCAAAATTAAATAACTAATCTATCGAAATATACCAAATGTCTCATAAATTAGGTAATGCTTTGCTTCTACAGTACTTATCATAAGAGTAGAAAGAGGAAAGAGCTTTGTTAAGTTTGGAAACATTACGTGGCATTATTATTTGAACTTCTTCAATGATTTAATAATGGGATTACTCTGTGTAATTTTGCCACAAGCTTATCAAATGGTATAAATCTGTGTGTCGCAATAAGTCCTATTTTACTTCTTATTGCTTTGATGTTCTTAATTTCCCAAATGTGTTGTACTGTTTCGTTTTGTTGTTTTTAAGAACGTAGAGGTACAGTTGGGTAAATACATTGCTACATGAAACACGGTGCATATAAAATAATAATTTATTCATTCGTAAAAAAGGCCTTAAGTAATAAGAGTATTGAAGCAATTAACTGTGACAAACTCATGTGTATTATCGTATTACGTAACAAGGGCTTTTGTTTAATATGCAAAGTGACCCATTTTTCACTAGCTCTCTTTCCTTCCACATTTTAATGGAGATCCCGAAGGAAATGGATCTCAGGTGGTGTGTGTGTGTGTGTGTGTGTGTGTGTGTGTGTGTGTGTGTGTGTGTGTGTGTGTGTGTGTGTGTGTGTGTGTGTGTCTGTGTTGTAAATAACAATGAAGGCGATACATGATAAATAAACAAAGACAGATTTAAAAAAAAACTATATGCACATATTTCAAAAAGTTTCCACCGGCTAATTTTTTTTTTTTTTTCTTACTATCTGTCATTGAGATTTATCTTTAATCAGACATATAAATGTATCAGCAAGATACCGTATTATCGTAAATAAAAGAAAAGAAAATCTCAATTACCAACTATTTCCGAGTATTTATTACAAGATCTGACACGTGCCTCTCCAGGAAAGAAAATGATACTTGAAGCTATCAAATGGCCACAGCGAGAGGACCATATT
>BOPN01002028.1:80301-82801 GCA_017312705.2 Penaeus japonicus | reverse complement strand
CGAGCGAAACAATTTCCAAATCCCGGAAAACATTCTGTTTCCTCCTCCGATATTTTTTCCCTCCTTAAACAGAGGCAACATTCCGTGCTTCAAAAGAAATCTGAGGTATGCAGATGATACCAATAAAATTGAAATAATAAAAGGAAAAAGTCGTTTTCGTGAATCAAGCGAGGAAACGCAACCGTAAATATAGAAAATAAACGTTTTAGCCCCGCGCCTGCCCGCACGCCGTCGACACAGGCATCCGTCAGATGTTCCTTTCAGTGTTTTCCCGCCAAACACGCTTGTTGACATCCATCACCACAGACGCTTCGCGAGCTTTGAGGAAGGAGAAGCCAAAATAAATGCATTAGGATGGTTATTTGCGTAGTGTTACTCTCAGAGGAGCGACTGACAAAAGGAAAAGATTTTGTGGGAGCCTTCTTTTCCTGCTGGCATTTAAGCAAGGAATTTGATATTGGGATGACGGCCACCGCTGGGAACTCTCAACGTTTTGGACTATGCGTGTTCTTTTTCCTTTTTTTTCTTTCTTTTTTTTGATTCATGTATTTACTTCATAGTCATCGTCATCGTTAGCGTTATTGTTATCGTCATCGTCATCGTCATCGTCATCGTCATCGTCATCGTCATCGTCATCATCATCATCATCGTCATCAGCATCATCATTTTTGTTATTACTATCATTATTATTATCATCATCATTATTATCATTTTCATTATCAGTACTATTGTATTATCACAAGCCTTGTTATTTCTATCATTATCAGTATTATCATGATGATGATGATTATTATTATTATCATTATCATTGTTGTTTTTGTTGTTTTATTATTGTTATAGTTATTTTACTCTTATCATTTTGATATAGTTATTGATATCATTATTATTAGAATTATTGTTATTATTATTAGCATTATTGTTGTCATTATTATTATTATTATCATTATCATTTTATTATTATTATTATTACCACCTTCATTATTAGTGTTATCATATTATTCATATGCATTAAGATTTTTACATCTTTTAATTTCATTAAACCTGTTGTGTTGATAAATGTATAACCTGCATCTGAATTGCGTATACACGTAAAAATATTATATCAGTATAGATAGCTACACACCACGCCGCTTATCCTTTGTCTGGGGCCTTCTTCCCTTCCCCGCCTATCTTTTTCCCTGATAACGTAATAACCTGCTTTGAATCTTGTCTTTAAAGCCGACAAATTGCATCACACAGCCGTGATGCAATTACACTCGAAGTAGTAAGGGAATATCCAAAACAATTCGGACAATTTTTTTAACGGGGATGCACATACAAGAATTAGATTATTATCGTAACAAAGTATATAATAATGGAATCATTACCGTGTTATATTCTACATGGGCTGCACTATCTAATAATGCCTGTGAATTGCACCACACAAGAGACTGGTCGCCAGCGTGTTAGCATTATTTTAATATTCATGACTATCAAAACTCAATATGAAAGCCTCAGTATATCATGGCACAATATTAGTGCCACATTAATCATTCGTGTAACGTGAGCAATAAAGGCGACACTGTAGGCGGGTCACGCTTTACGGCCAAGGAAACTTGTTCAATGTGCAGCTGCTGTATGAAAACACCCTTACATACCTGACCTACATCTTATAATAGTGATAATGTAACTGTACTTATAGGCCTTTAACGTACAGTGTAATGTGGTTATCGTTATGGGTATCTCATTACCTTTGATTCTTCGAGGTTTTCAGAACGCAAAGGAAAAATCAATAACGCCGGGAGAAGACAGTGCGCTCTAAATCTTGCCCAAGACTTTTACATTACAAATGCCAAGAATGTGTAAAGAAAAACAAAAACAAAACAACAACATGACTTGATACAAAAGGTAGAATCGGTATTTTTTGTTTCTTTGTTTGAGAAAGAGGGAGAGGAGAAGAGAGCAGGGAATGGAAAGGTAAATAGGAAGAAAGAAAGGAGGTAATGGAAAGCAAAGAAAGATCGATGGATATAGTGAAGCTTTCAGTGTAAAAAAAAAAAAAAAAAATATTTGCATCAAAAGTATGATCTCCAGGGTATTCCCAGCGTTCACTGGAGGCTTTCACATACGAGATCACGATGCACTTTACGTTCACAAAAGAGAGATTTCATTTATGACATCCAAACAAACGGTCTCTCCTGGAGGGATAGAATATCATATCAAGGGTGAAATAATGAAATCTCTATCACAGAACCTAGAAATAAAAATGTTTTGAGACAAGTTCAAAAAAGGCAATATTGCCAAGGGCGAGCGCAACATACCAGCGTCTGAATGAAGAAATAAGGAAAGACATAAAAAAAATGGTTCTCTTGTCCACACAACTTCCTCTCTTGTTGTAAACAACGTAAAGAATATTGGGAAAACTATTGTTGAAAGGATATTTGTATATCCTTTTTTTTCAGATTGGTACTCGGAAAAAAAAACAAAAATCCATGTCTCAGACGAAAATACTAAATCGCAT
>BOPN01002028.1:67801-75301 GCA_017312705.2 Penaeus japonicus | reverse complement strand
GTATCAGATTCACTTTGGTTATTTAAGGTCCATCCATTATGCAATCTATGTACTATTTCATTAACCATTTCATCATTTCATCTTGTTCTCAAATTTCTTACTAAAAGTAGTCCTAATGTCTTCAGAAAATATTCGAGATAAAAAAGTGTTGTTTTGAATGTTTAGTTCTTTCTCCTTGCTTTTCTCAAGGGACATGCAAGCACACTCACCATCTTTTCTCTGAAACTTTTTATTTAAATATTCTCGTTTAAGAACTCGACAATCTGTATTCACACATACACGCACACACACACACACACATATACATATGCTATATGTGTGTGAGAGAGAGAGAGAAGGAGAAAGAGAGAGAGAGAGAGAGAGAGAGAGAGAGAGAGAGAGAATTAGAAAAAGAGAAAAAGAGAGCGCACACACACACACACACACACACACACACACACACACACGACCACATATTAACACACATATATACATATTCTGTATGTGTGTGTGAAAGAGAGAGAGAGAGAGAGAGAGAGAGAGAGAGAGAGAGAGAGAGAGAGAGAGAAAGAGAAAGAGAGAGAGAGAATTAGAAAAAGAGAAAAAGAGAGAGTACACACACACACACACACACACACATGCAGACACACACACACACGACCACATATTAACACACATATATACATATTCTGTATGTACATATACATATGTTGCATGTGTGTGTGTGTGTGAGAGAGAGAGAGAGAGAGAGACAAAGTAAAAAAATATTAACACATAATCATGAAAGAAAATTACTGCGCGGGAGAAGCAGGGAGAGAGAGAGAGAGAGAGAGAGAGAGAGAGAGAGAGAGAGAGAGAGAGAGAGAGATAGGGAATTAGAAAGAGAGAGAAAAAGAGAGAGCATACACATACCACGCACACACACACATACACACACAAGCAGACACACACACAAACACACATACACACACACACACATATATATACACACTCTACCAACACCACACTACACCACACACGCGAACTGCATATATGAGTATGTTTGTACATATACTATGTTACTTACATACCAATATGCATATAAAAGATGTCATTGCAGGCTTCTTCAACTATTAGTGATTGTGTAGTTGTGAAATCAGTGCGATTCAAGATGACATGACTTTGAATCTAAATCCATGTAAATCTTCATTCAAATTTTGTGGCACTCTCTTCTCCCACCATGTGATATTTCATTTGAAGGATGGAATTAAAAGCACTCCACTTGTATCTATAACATGGAAGAGAAAGGATAACAGGAAGGATGAGAAAGGGGGAGAGAGGCAGAATGGATGGATTGATAATTGAATGACGAGAGAGAGAGAGGGGGAGAGAAAGAGATCGGGTTACGTATAGAAAGAATTGATAGAGAGAGAGAGAGAGAGAGAGAGAGCGAGAGAGAGAGAGAGAGAGAGAGAGAGAGAGAGAGAGAGAGAGAGAGAGAGAGAGAGAGAGAGAGAGAGAGATGAAGAAGAAGAAGAAAGGAGAGAAAGAGAGAAGAAGAAAGGAGAGAAAGAGAGAGAGATTCACAATTTCACAATGTGAATGTTGCATTGACGATAGCCTCAATGAACAGAAGCATTTTTTTGTGAACGGGACTCTAATCTTTTTAAGGGGACCTTTTTGTACAAGCTATTAGTATGAATTAGGATATAAGTCGTCTTGAGACTGGGAACTGCAGCCACCCGCCTCTTGAAGTGGTGCCTGTTACTCCTCCTGTTTCCCGAATGAAAATTAATTTCACACCGAAATCAAGTTAAGTCAGCAACTCTAATTACTTGTTGGCCATGAGAAAATGTGAGCAGCAGGAAGTCTTCCGTTACCTTGAAGCCTTTCGTAGTAGTAACCCTAAGCGGTAAATAGTTTTGTATTTATGATAATGGTGAACTATTCTAATGTGTTGTAGAAGATATGAGAATGCGTCAAGTGAATAAGTTTGAGTATGAATATATGATTTATAAAATTAAGAAAGAGAGATAGAGCGGGAAAGAGAGAAAAGGATAGATAGATATAGGGATAGGGGGAGATAAATATAGTGAGAGATGGCGGGCAGTAAGATTGCGAAAGAGAAAGAGAAAAAGAGAGAGAGAGAGAGACTGGGTGATAGATAAACAGACTGAGAAACATGTAAACAGACTGAGAGACAAATAGATAGACTGAAAGTGAGAAGAGTGAAGATAGATGAGAAAAAAATAATCGTGCAGAGGAAGGTAGAAAAGGAAAAAAGAAGAAAAAAGTGACAGTTCTTAAGGTATAAAGAAACAAAAAAAAGGAGGCACCTATCTTTCTATAGAAATACAATAATCATACGAGACATCTACCAAATCTTTTCATAAAATAATAACAAATCGACGTAACTCATCCCTGCAACAAAACCGTAAAAAAAAACACTAACAAGGAAAGACATACGGAAAACCACCGGAACCCCCCTCCCCTGCCCCTCCTCCTCCCCCCCTCCCCCCCTATTCCCCGCCACGAAAAAAAAAGAGAGAGAAAAAAAATCAGTCGTCCGTCTCTGTCTCTCGAACCGTCACTTGTTGACCGAGTGATGTGGCTCCCGAGGGACGCCCGCGCTGATGAGTTGTGTTGTGCAGCATCACAAAGGGGGTAACGGGTCCCAGCGCCGACTGTGACGCCCATACTGAAGACACCACGAAGGTCAGGTATTGGTTTCACGGGCGGTTGACGTGAAATGATTTCCAAACAGGCCAGGTGTTCCGTGGCCTGTTGACTGTATGAATCTGACGGTTGTCTTTCCCAGATGGTGATCTAAGTGTAGTGGAAATTTGATGTTTGTTATTTGTATTAAATCTATATGTATGCATGTATATCGTTGTATATCTAGTTTAGACCGAGATCGCTTTATACGCCCTTCCTGACTAACGGAATAGAGTAAAATAACAATCAAATTCTTATCTTGGAGTCACCAAGATTCCCATAATGAATGATTCTGAACATTTGCATAGACGTTTTGATCAAACCCGAGAGCTGTTCATCTGCCTTTATATTCAGTTTGTTATAATGATGATGCTGCATACTCAGTTCTCCTAATTTCATGTAATTTCATTTTTTTTCGGTTTCGATTAGATGCAATTAACTCTCCTAATTAACTTCACTCGAAATTGATGGAATGAAGCCTCTCAACTTGAACGAGCAAATCCTCACCAAATGTAACCGTTTTACTTTACTTACATGGTCAAGTCTTCTTGAAATTGATATAGGATCACAGGGAACTCATTTACTATGCATATCAGTTCAGTGAAGTATATCGGAATATACATCCAACACCAAAACAGATCCAAGACCAAAAAATAATATGAGTAAAAGTATATCGACTCCTGTTTTCGAATCTCTCTGGGAGGATCTTAATGAGCTTTCCACAGAATGCAGACTCAGGATGTCAGAAAAAATATCGTTGAGTTCTGTATAATCTATCTTGAACTTAGTGATCAACTTTGTTTGGATAAAAGATAATTCATTCTATTTAAGAAAGGCCTCATATCTAGCATGCAATATTGTTATTTCTGTCTAAGTGCTTCATATTCAAATGATGATATACTACATAAGGACAATTACAACACATCCCACAGGCTCCATAGAATTATGGATAAGATCACAGGATAAGAAATATATCTACATTTAGAAATATTCCTCCTATACCTAATGTTTTTTATCGATAAAAAAAAAAATCAAAGAGTATATGTACTAGAAAGCAAACAAACAAACAAACAAACAAAAACAAACACAACGACTATAGAGAAATAGGACAGCTTTTGTTGAGCAGACTTTGGGGAGAGGGCTACGGTAAACAGCCTACGACATAGAGATTGAAAACTGGTTAGAGGAAAGTGTCCCACTCTACGAGGTTTGTCCCAGAGGTAAAATAAATATACGTACACACACAGAGACATCATATACACACATACACAGGCAAATAACACAAACACACACACAGAAACACACACACACACAAACACACAGACACACAAACACACACACACACTCTCTCTCTCTCTCTCTCTCTCTCTCTCTCTCTCTCATCTCTCTCTCTATCATTCTCTCTCTCCCTCATTCTCTCTCTCTCTCTCTTTCTCTCTTATTCTTTCTCTCTCTTACTCTCGGTGTGTCTTTATGTCTGCTGTACGTGTTAGTTTATTTTTACATATTCAAGTTTGTGCACATGTTTGATAGGGAAAGTGACCGTTTAAATCATTCAAACTAATTTGTGAAGGTTTACGACCTTCAGCGTATTCACATGACTTCTAGGAACTTTACCGACACGAAGAATTTCCTTCACTCCGATCATAAATCTAGCTGAATTATCAACAGCAGGACCCGGATGCGTATAATTTCCTCGGCCTGGAAGTTAGTACCCGCATAATGAATGGTCCAGCGGCGGTGTTGCTTCTCCTGGCCCGCATTGTACCATAGTGTTAGGGTTCGGGGGCCTTTGAAAGCACCTATGCTAATTGCTGCGTCGGAACGTTTCTTACTGTTTGTCTTTTATCAGTGAATCTTTTGCCAGTTAATCACTTCACTCGCGTTACTCTGTGATATGAGGCCTTCTCCTGATGGGAAACTCGAGTTCATGCACGTGTCTTTGTGTGTTTGTGGGGGTGATTGTGTGTTTGCAAGAGAGTTGTGCTTTTTAATACACATTCAAAGGATATGCGCTCAAAAGATAGTCTTCTAAATAGCTGTAACGAAAGCAAACGCATGTACCCAATGTTACGTAACAATACTAGATAAACAAATTCAGCTAAGGCAGTTTAAACTCGTGCAAACGTTTGCAAACATAAGCAAATGAATGGTAATTAACAACCGTACACAATTTGCCCCCCCCCCCCCTCCCTCCAAACTCCACCCCCCAAATTGGGGAAAATGTGAAGGTGAAAAAAAATCACATATTGTTTCACGTGTTTGCATGAAATTGCAGCCGACTTAAATAATGTGTAGACCCACATGGATAAGTGCTTGGCATAAAAAGAATGAAGTTTTAAGACTGCAGAGTGTAATCGCTTCCCCTCACAGAGCTTTGCCTTGGATGGAACCTAAGAATTTAGCATGCAACAGCATTATGTTCTGGTATGTACATGTTTACTGCACTGTGACTGTAAAGCTCCTTCTATTTTTATTTTTTTTTTTTTTTTTTTTTTTTTTCATTGTATATCGGAATAAAGACATTATCAACACGCACAAAGTTATCTCCTTTCCTCTGCTCCATAGGCCTGCTTTATCTGCGATCTTATGTGCGACCTTTTTATGACCATTGCTACAATAAACGGGGCACTTCATCCCCTCCCTCCCTCCGTTTCTCGTCGTCCTCCTCCTCCTCCTCCCTCTCCTCCCCTACCCCCTGCCTATCCCCCCACCCCTCACACCAAGAGGCGAAACCTCTTCCTAAATTATATTTTCACGGCAGGTCACGTTCCCAGGCCTTTCCGCCATGACTACAGAACCATGAGGAGCATTAGCTGCATGTGTGTCATTTATCCCTGTATGGCCATAACAAGAAGGCTTTCTCTTATTTGTTTAATTGCATGGTACTCTGAACTCAGGTGGGGGAGAGCATATATATGTGTGTGTATGTATATATGTATGTATGTATATACATACATATATATATATATATATATATATATATATATATATATATATATATATATATATATATGTATATATATATATATATATATATATATATATATATATATATATATATATATATATATATATATATATACATACATATACATACATACATATATATATATATATATATATATATATCTATCTATCTTTCTCTCCCTCTCTCTCTCTCTCTCTATCTATCTATCTATCTATCTATATATATATATATATATATATATCCATCTCTCTACTCACCTACCTACCTATCCATTCTTTTCTCCATCCTCCAGTTGACCAAATGGCCCTCAACACCCCATCGGGAATAAAAGTAGTTTAAAGAATTTCCAAGACTTAGGAAGAGAAAACTAGCTCTGTACACATTTCATTCCTTTGTTACCAGTGTGAATGACCTTAAAAATAAAGAAAAAAAAAATGAAGGTGGATAGTATACAAACTTTCTGTTTGTCTTGCTGATCTTATGCTGCAAGAAAGAGGCAAACAGAACAGTTGAAATAAAATGCTGTAAAAGTTTTCATTTCGTTTTCGGTATCTGCCGTGACTACATGTTCGCAATGAAAATGGTGGTGAAGGTGATAAATATAATCATGATGATGGTTATGATAATAGTTGAGATAATAACTTATTATGATGATACTGATACAATAATAATACAAATACTAATGATAATGATAATTAAAATAAGAATAATGATAATAGCAATAATGGTGATAGTAAAATGATAATAACAATGGCAACAACAATAGTAATAATAATAATGATAATAATAACAATAATGTCAGTGATGATAACCATAATCATCATTATTTATATTGAATAACGATAATACATGACCTTTTAGTTTCGTATATAGTATAACAGAAATCAGCAGAAAAATAGCTGCAGGAAACATTCTGTTTGTCAATTGCAGTTGCTCCTTCCAGTCTGTTGCGAAGGAAACAATGTATCACAAATCCCAGCTTTATTGTGCATCGCCAAGAAAACAAATGGGAGGAGCTGAACAACTGCATTTAGGAGAAAGAAACAAAAGAGAAGGAAATGAAGAAAAAAGAAAAAAAGAAAACAGTTTTTAATCTACATCTCTCTCCCATTCTTTTGTATCATCTTCGGCAATCTATCGCGACCCTTACCTCTTCTCTCTCTCTTTCTCTTTCTTAGTGTGTGTATATATATGTATATATATATATGTATACATACATACATACATACATACATACATACATATATATATATATATATATATATATATATATATATATATATATATATATATATATATATACATGCACACATACATACAAACATATATATATATATATATATATATATATATATATATATATATATATATATATATATATATATATATATACACAACACACACACACACACACACACACACACACACACACACACACACACACACACACACACATATATATATATATATATATATATACATATATGCATATATAATACTGTATATATAAATCTCTATATATCTAGATTAATTTCTCTGTTTCCCTGGTCCTCTGTTTCTGCGTGTGCGGGTGACTTCGCTCCGCCACCGCCTCATCCATTGTTCAGTCTCCCAAAGGCTTTCGCAAGGACGACCTCCTTTGGGCGGCGTGGGCGTCACCTTCGCTCATGATCGCGCCCCATCATCCCTGGTGATCCCTCGCTGTCATCACTAACATAAAATCGATCATTTCGCAGGAGGAGACCAAGTCACTGGTGTCAGCCTGGCCTACGGCGTGTCCCTTGGCCTGATAAATGATAGAATCTCCTGGAAGAGGCAAGGGAGAAAGGTCCTTCTTCCTATGGGTCGGAAGGCTC
>BOPN01002028.1:52801-57801 GCA_017312705.2 Penaeus japonicus | reverse complement strand
TCGTATTGACTTCTCGTGAGCGAAGAACCAAGGAGGAAATTCCTCATCATTCATTCCCAGTTTCAAGGATTGTATTTCTACTTTGATGCTCACTGCACACACAAACACCCATGAATCCTACCGTCATGTTACGATACAGACCCTTGCAGACTCGACGAGAATAGGCAAACCATATAAATCTCTTCCTCGTCATTATCTTTTCTCTCCCTCTTCCAAAGGACAAGGTCTGATTTACCCTGCGTCCTAGAGCAGCTCAACACGCCCTTGCGAAGATCTCACAACAAGGACACTCCTATAAAGTTGAAAGGATCCGGAACGCCAACCCTCGATCCTCGATCCATCCCTCCTCCCTCCTCCCTCCTGCCTCCTGCCTCCGCGTCCTCCTCAGGCAGCGGTGGTAAAGATGTTTCATAAATCAACACGATCTGTAGTAATGGGAATCAATATCTCCTAAGGCCTCGGGAATCACTAAATCTGTCGCATTCATTGATCTCATATCTCTTGCACCTTTCTTTAGGGGGCGGGTTTCCTTTAGATAGTAATGATAAATGAAAATGAATTTTGTCACACCAATATCTAGGTCACTATATTCTAATGTACACTTTAGATGAGAGAATGGGAGGCTATACGCAAATAGATATATGGACTAGTAAGGTGGAAAATCCTTTGGCAGCTGGGAAAATCAATGACTACATGTCAAGGCCAAAATAAACAAAGGACTGTTCAACCATGACCGCTGAGCATAAATAACACGAATGCCTCTTCTCTTATTAAAGGCCGAGTTCATGTCTCATGCCTCAGTTCCCAGAGTTGTTTGTTTTCCTGTGTTTGAATTGTTCTCGCTCAGGAAGAACAATAATTGCTTTCCCGAGGCTTTCCAAAAAGTTCTCAATTGATGCACGAGGTCAAGGCCACAACTCACACATTCCAAAGGCTTGGGGCTTTCTCTTTGTCCAGTGGCCTTTTAATTACTCTTTCTTAGCCTGATAAAGAATTTCCTCTTCTTTCGGTTTGTCAGGACACTTCCTAGAGATTAAGAAAAAAAAAAAAAAAAAATTCCGGGCGAAAAAAAAAAAATCTTGCAAGAAGGTTTGAGAAATAAATTCATCGCATTATCTATCTTCTTAAACATGTCAAAGAACCTATAACACTAATTTAACCCATTCTGCCACAAAGATCTATTGTATATGATCTGATTCTGTTCTGATAGAATCACGAAAAACGTATATTCGAAAGGACTGAGAACGGATTCCCTCTTTTCTTCCCTAAACCCAAATGTAATTCCGCTAGTAATTCCTTCAGAACTTCTATCTTTAAAGGTCTAACTTGACTCAAGGTCCATATCTTACCATTTCCTCTGAGACGACAGATAGTCCAGGGCCTTATCTATTCCTCCCTCACTAGAATTTTTTTTTTTTTTTCTATTTTACAGACCTCTTAGAAGTTACCTTTTTTCCGAAATTTTATGCCTTGTTCTCCCTTCCCTCTCCCTCTTCTTCTTATATATATATATATATATATATATATATATATATATATATATATATATATATATATATATATATATATATATATATATATATATATATATATGTATATACATATATATATATATATATATATATATATATATATATATATATATATATATATATGTATATACATATATATATATATATATATATATATATATATATATATATATAGAGAGAGAGAGAGAGAGAGAGAGAGAGAGAGAGAGAGAGAGAGAGAGAGAGAGAGAGAGAGAGAGAGGGGAGATAGATAGAGAGAGAGAGAGAGAGAGAGAGAGAGAGAGAGAGAGAGAGAGAGAAAGAAAGAGAGAGAGAGAGAGAAAGAGAGGGAAAGCACGCACATATATATATATAAGCATGAAAAGGCAGAGACAAAAAATGCCTAGGTTTCAACTTGTCATAAATATCCATTTATTTCAAGCAAACCCAAAACTTGGGAAGACTTGTTAATCCACAGAAACTAAAATAGAGAGACAAGAAAAAAAAAGCTAAGGGTGGAAGAAGAGGGGGGGGGGGGGTCTGATCTAGGGGTTCTTGCGCGCTGTGTTTGCATAGGCAATGTTTCCTCCATGTGTGCTGTTTTGAAAGCCCCACTCGCAGGTATTTTTTCCCCGGTGTTGTTACCGATAAATCTTCCTCTAGCTGGTCAATGGAATGTAGGATTTGGTGGCGCACCTTATTCCCCCCGCCCTCCGCCATGCTTGGCTTTTCATTTCCTGAAGGATATGCAAAGCCTGGCTTAAATTTACCCCTTGCTCATTTCATGGTTCTTTTCCTCTGACTTCCTGGCGCATCTTCTCCACATGATACCTAATGCAACATAACATTTCTTTTGGGTTCGTCCTTCCTCACATTTCATTAAGAGAAAAATAATGGAATATTTGTATCTTGCATTATATTATATTGTTTCTTTTTTCATTATTACGAATAAAAGTGTAATATGTTAATGGCCGCCGCATTTTGTTCACATATAAAAATGAATGACAGTGTGGTTAAAGATTATAACCATACTATTTATTTAATATTTGTGAGTAATTTGTTGGTCACTATATTTATTCTGAAAAAAAAAAATCAAGATCTTATCAAAGGAATTCTTTCTATAAAACCCCAACTGTCTGTCAACTTATCTAAAATTATCTGTCGCGTTGTGTGTCTGTACGGGTAGACAGATATACATACGCAAAATTGTGATCCATCTTGCCATTCACACTTGTGGTTATCTACGTAGTGCCTGCATGATTCTTGATGTTCTAACAACCAAACAACAACACTCAAGCACCGAAATTTAGTACCGAATCTGGTAAATCTAAGTTTATGCTCTGATCAATAGTTAGGGAATTTCACCTTAATAGAAGGAGTTGATATACACCTGCTGGAAACTATCTCAGCCATCCCATTGAACATCTGTCCAAAGGGTAATAGGGCGGAATGACAGCATAGTTTATATGAACGAGCGAATAGGAAACTTGCATAGGAGTACAAACACGTGTGTCCGAGTGTGTGTGTATGTGTGTATATATATATATATATATATATATATATATATATATATATATATATATATATATATATATATATATATATATATATATATATACATACACACACATATAAATAAATAAATATATGTATATATATATATATATATATATATATATATATATATATATATATATATATATTTATATATATACATATGTATATATATATATATATATATATATATATATATATATATATATATATATATATATATATATATATATATATATATATATATATATATATATATATATATACATATATACACAAATGCACATACACACACACACACACACACACACACACACACACACACACACACACACACACACACACACACACACACACACACACACACATACACACACACACACATATATATATATATATATATATATATATATATATATATATATATATATATATATATATATAAACATATCAATAAACTATCATTCGTAAACAAATGACGAGAAAAGCCGGACAGTGCTCTCCCCAAGCGACATAAACAAATCTTCAGCCAATGAAAGGATCGATGATACTAGACACTCTCATGCATTACATGACTAAAGATCTATAAATACCGTTATGTGCACTTTCTCGCGTTGATTTATTAATGCTCTGAGGGTACACAATGCGTGTTAAATATTTTACACTCCTAACCTTTAATTATGATGCAATAAGTGAATAATCTGTTTTTGTTTCGTTGTCTTACTTATGTTTCTTTTTTTTTATGAAAGGTGAACTAGGCAGGGTATTCTACGCAAGTTTGATTTGAAAGGAGAGACAGCAAAATACATATAGAAAGTGAGAGGAAGTAAAATTCAAAGATATGGTAAGAGAAATATAGAAAGAGATATTTTAGGTATTTATGCATGTAAATGTTCGATAATAATCTATCGTTGTATCATCTTATCCAAACATGTATTCCTTCAGCTATTCATCTATCTATATATTCCGTAGATATATGTGTTTCGCCACGATCTTTTATCACAGGGTCTCGAATTTCACAATGCATAGGAAATTTAGACAGTTTTTCCATAGAATTCTTGGCGAAGTAATCCAAAAGTTTATGACGTGTGAAGAAACCGATGTGCGTGATCAACATCATTGCCATAGACTCTGCAATGGTACTTTTCTTTCTTATCGTGTCTGTATTTTCTCTGTAATACGTTACGAAAGGAAGGGTACGAGAGAAAGAGAGCGAGAGAGAGAGAGAGAGAGAGAGAGAGAGAGAGAGAGAGAAGAGAAGGACAGAATCTGCGAAGAAAAAAAATGTACAAATAATGCATACGAGTGATACAAAAGAAAGAATGCAAAGGAAAGCAAACTTTATACATTATAGTAATGGCGATGAAACTCTTGCGGTCATAAAATTTCAGAAGGAAACAAACGTAGAGTGATAATCGTTTTATACCTGCATGCGTTTTCGTGTTTCGTGTCATCATTATTATTTATCTCGCTCTTGCCTTCTTTAAAACTGCATTTGCGTCTATCCCTCGAGTGCTTCTTTGTTTCTACCATTGTTGTTATTGTTAATATTATTGTTATCATTATCATTATCGTTATCATCAATATTAGTATTAGTGTTGTTATTATTATTACTATAATTGTATTATCATTGTTGTTGTTATTGTTTTTATTATAATTATAATTATTATTAGTATCATCATCATTATTATTGTTATTATTATTATTATCATCATCGTTATAATCATGCCAACGTTATCATTCTCATCATCCTTATCATTACCATTATTATCATCATCGTTATGCTTATATATTCACAATTATTGTATAATTGTTATAATTGTCTTTATCATTAGTTATTCTTACTATTACTTTTCATCATCATTATCATCATCATCATCATTTTCTTCAGTCCTAGGCATATCATATAAAATAACTCTATCATGATCACTTCTT
>BOPN01002028.1:35301-37801 GCA_017312705.2 Penaeus japonicus | reverse complement strand
CGTAAGAATTTTCTCTCGTTCATTATCCCTCTTTTCTTTTCATTGCATCCCCTTATCCTAGTGTCTTTCCACCCACTTGCACTCATTTTTAACCCCAGTAATCTCACAGTTCTCCCACATTTCCCCTCTCCTTCGCGGATTCCCCCTTTCCCTCCACCCTTCCTACCCGACCAAGATTAGAATTAACCAATACTGTCCAGTCTCTGCCCTCCGCCTAATGAGTTATCTCGGCTCCCTTCTCCTATATCCGATATCCTTCTCTGTCTTCCTCGCCCATTCTTATTCTCGTCATTTTAGCTTTGTCTCTTTAATTTTCACTCTTATTGGTAATCTTTTCCTGTATGGCCAATGGATATGTTCTAGGTTGTGTTTATGATTGATTTGAATTCGCCGTTTCGTGTGTTTTTTATATTTATATTGATTTAATCCTTTTGTTTTGTGTTTCAGCTCAAAATGCGTCTGTGCGTTAATCTGCTAATTCAATACTTTATCTATCTACACGATTCTGCTCTTCCTTTCGCCTTCCGTCCTCTTCAGAAATTCGATTTTGTCTTCAGTGCTAACCTGAAGCCTCCCCCCCCCCCATCCCTCACCATCGACGTCTTCGCTTGGGTCCCTTTATCCGTGCCCTCCGTCGGGTTCGTCTGGGTGACACTAACTACCTCATCGATAACTACTCCTTATCGAGTTTAATTGTCCTACAAGTCCTACCACTTTGCTAATGGCTCGTTTGACTAGAGCGGTACATCGGATGATATATCTCGTAACCGACAGACCGAATTACCAAAAGTGCTTCTGGTTTTGATTTTGCAAATAAAACCTTTGTTCTAGAAAAATATATATATATATACTTTACAACTTATAAAAGTGCCTTCTACTTTTCAGTCCTAACTTCTCCCTTTTTTAAAAATCTAAGTAATACATCAGATTATAACCAACTAAGCAACGCTTTTTTACTTCAGCGTAAAACATGTAAGATCAGTGAGTGAGTCTGTGAGTGCATTCGTGATAGACGCAATGAAATAGAGATTGAATAAACAGGAAGACTTTAAGCGAATACAAAGGAAAGCTACCTACGTTCTGTGAAACAAACAAAATGTCTCTAATAACCACTGACAGTAATAGCGAAGTCCGACCGAATGAATGTATCACTTTCCTTGGACAATTCCTGACTGCATGTAGTATGTGGTGATGAAATTTAAGCTTTAAAGACCTACATTATGTTACATTAACAACACAAGAACTGGCCTTTGAGATTATCTATCACTAACACATAAACTATCTCATAACTTTTAATTCACTTATAACTATTTATCTATGTATGTCTATATATCTATCTATTCATCTATCTATATATACATACATACATACATACATACATACATACATACATACATACATACATACATACATACATACATATACAAATAAATATATATATATATATATATATATATATATATATATATATATATATATATATATATATATATATATGTGTGTGTGTGTGTGTGTGTGTGTGTGTGTGTGTGTGTGTGTGTGTGTGTGTCTATCTATACTATATTTATATGTGTGTGTATATACGCTCTCTCTCTCTCTCTCTCTCTCTCTCTCTCTCTCTCTCTCTCTCTCTCTCTCTCTCTCTCTCTCTCTCTCTTATACATACATACATACATACATACATACATACATACATACATACATACATACACACACACAGCCTATGGTATATAACATACAACATAATTTTAATAACTGGTATAATAGTCGAAATGTTTGATTTTATTCCTAGAAACTGTTATTCTGCATCTCCCTCCTTCAACGACACTAATCTATTGATACATTAAATAGACAAAAAGCACTATCTATCTAATCTAGTCCAGATAGTCTTCGTATCTAGATTAGTCCCAGGGTAGCCCGTGTAAATAACCATGAGACCATCTTTGGACTATTCTTCAAATCGTCTTTTTTGTCTTTTCTAGCTTGATAAATATACTTTCTGGAATGTTTCTGCCTATTGCAGTTAGTCCTGCAGATGCCATTTCTGAGAACTATAATTGCTTTACTTTAATGAGTTCCTCTGTCACTAGATAGATGGTAAGCAAGACCATCTTGATGTTATGTACCGTCGACTATGGTGATCTTAAATGGTATACTTTTCTCTTTACAACAACATTAGCTAAACCTTCCTTTAACGTCATGGAACACTTCAGTATCTCATAAAACCTTTACTTACTAAATGAATCCGGAAAAGAGTACCATATTGCCAGTTCTAATACATAATTTAGGAAGAGAAAAATTACTCAGATTTCAGTCGACCTACTCGCAAACTTTATTTGCGGCTTAGGTCAGTTTTCGTAAGTGGTCTGTCTAGAACCAACAGTGTTCGTACCTTTTGCTCCAGCGCAGGTAATTGCCCCACAGCTGCTGGAGACGAAGGGCTTGTCGAAAAGGTGAGAGGTGTGAGATGTACTTTAACCTAACTAGGATTTCTGCTTTT
>BOPN01002027.1:230000-239814 GCA_017312705.2 Penaeus japonicus | reverse complement strand
GGCTGTCAATCTCCTATTATGCAACTGCCCAACAATCTAGCTGTAAAGCCACTGATAGCTCTGATGCACGCTCACCTGACCAACCTTGGCCAACCAGGCTGATTTGCAGAACAAGCAGAACTAGCCTTGAGGCGAAACAACCTCCTGGAAATGGACCTTCCAAACGACGTAAATTCGGCAGGCATCCTGATGGTTATGTTGCCAACAGAACCCTTAGACACTCCCAAAGAAAACACAGAAGCACCCAAAGAAATGCCAGATCTGCCAGTTCTTGAAGAAGAGATGCCGCCACTGGAAGAGCCCTCTGCACCAGTAACTCAATATGTAAAGGTGCCATCCCCTCACAGGTGCAAGAATGTAAAGAAGGCCAGAGAAGCAAGAGGCAAGGCAGTAGGAGTCATCCTGTACACTGCCGAAAAGAACATTACCAACGGCAATATTGATGATGAAGATGTTGCAGAATACATCAAGAATGGCAGCCGCCCTAAATCTCGGTGGTGTGATCATCACCTACCTCGACCCTGAGACCTACAGGAAGAGGAGGAATGGCTATGATGAGTCCCAAGAGAGGCATGAAGATGGACCTGCAGACAAATTTACACCATTACTGCAGTACAGCAAAACATTCTCAAGTGGACTAGGGATCATAGGAACGAACTGTCGGGCATGTACAGAGCCCTAAATGCAGACATAGATCTGATAAACAGTCATGGTTTAAAGGACACAGACAGACTAAAACTGTTCCCCTATTTATGCTATTTATGCTATCAGCATTGCCCCAGGTTGGCAATGCTATTGCTAGAATGTTTGCAGATGGAGATCTAACCCACATTGGACCAGACTTCCCTACCTTCATCACAGGGAACACGGCAACCACTCCAGATATTGTACTCTGCAGTAACGAGGTCCACCACAACATGACGATGGAACCGGGCCCTGTAACCACCAATGATCACCTGCCCATCATCATGAAGATAACATCCAACTCAATACTGAAAAGCCTAACTTATAGCAGAGTCAACTTTAGAATGGATAACTGGAAAGGATTCAAGCAACAGATCCAGTCGATGCCTGCAGCCAACTTGAGGACTGCAACATTGGAAGAGATAGATGATGAAGTCCGAAAATGGTACAATGATGTTGAAACTGCACTCGAGCAACATGTACCCAAGACTAACTACAGGACTCTCCCCCATCCAAGGCTGACACCAGACATAAGACTTCTAAATTTACAGTTGAATCACCTGCAGCACTATGAAGGAATTCATGGATGGACACAAGACCTACGAGCAAGATACAGAACATCACAATGAGAACTCTCACAGAAATGGAAGAGAGCAGCAAACGACCAGTGGGAAGACCTTGTCAAGAAAGTGGAATGGAATCGAAAAGACCCACAGTCTTTCTGGACAGGAATCAAGAAGCTGATGGGAAGAAATGAAAGCAGGAGCAGCTACCTCCTCGACAAACAGGATCAGAATATCTATGAAGAAGAACAAGAAATCCTGTTCAGCAATTTCTGGAGAAATTGCTTCAGAATTACCGAAGAAGAAAACTTTGACAGTGATTTTGAGGAGACCATCATTGAGGAAATAGGAAGACATATTGACCTCCTATCTCCAGATACTGCGGCCGACTTCACAAGAGTGGAGTCCCACAGGGAGGCTGCCTCTCACCGACACTCTTCACACTTCACCATTTACACAACAGATCTGCCTGGGCCAGCACATGGCAGCAGTCACTATATGTATGTCGATGACATCACCTAGATCATCAAGTATGAAGGGAGGTCAATCGAAATGATGGCACTCAGAACTGCCAGAGACATTGAGACCATCAATCAATTCGAAAGACAGTGGAAGATCTCGACCAACATGAGAAAATTCCAAGTCATTCCTGTGGCCAAATTCAAGACTGTGGACGAGGAAGCCATCGACTACTGCGACAAAGGAAAGATACTAGGGCTAACAATTAGCAGAAGAGGAATTGTCCCTCACATAAATGAAAGCGCACAGAAGGCAAAACATCAGCTCAGCCAGAGTCCTGAAACCAAGCTCTACATTTATAAAGCCCTAGTGCTTAACCACACCATTTCCAGAAGGCAGATGATGAAGCTACAGACTATTCAGAACCAAGCAGGCAAATGGATTCTGAATATCCACTTTCCCGAAGTAGTCACTGCACAAGAGATCCATGAAAGACTAAGGATTGAGGCGATCAACAAGAGACTCCACCAGCAAGCCAGGAGAAGATGGACAAGAATTCAAGATGAAGATGAGGAGCTCTACAATCGCCTCAACGTTCGTCCAGAAGGCACACATGCCTGGTGGCCCAAAAGCCTCAGCAGAATCAATGGCATTGAAGAAGTTGAGGCAATCTTCACGGCATCAGGCACAGGACACCAATGAATACGCAAGGAGGTAACAATCAAGAGAATATTATTCAAGATAAGCAAGAGATAGAAGATGACCTGCAAGAAGATTTAAGAAGATTTTAAGAAGATTTTTAACAATTTTTAACCCTGGCCACAAGCTAACCCAATGGGCTCCACTTCAACGGCAAGCACGGCACATCATACATAGCAGTGACAGGTGAAGTGCGAGGTCAGCGAAGCGCAGCGTGGGAAGAGCTTCAGAATCAAGTACTAAAATAAAATAATAAAATAAATAAAATAAAAAATAAAAAAAAATTCCAATGAATAGCATGCTAGGATTCTGGTATCTGGCTGCCTCCCGAAGGGTTGACTCGTGACTTTGTTCAGCTACTAAGGGCACACATGCATGCTATTTCTCTATTGATCATCTTGCAAATTTCATTTCCACTCTCCCTCCAGCTCCCTTCATCACTTCCTTTTCACTCTACATACTTCCATTATTCAAGATAGTCATTGTTCGGTGTTCTGGTATCCCGACTGCCTCCCTAGGGGTTGACCCGTGGCTTTGTTCGGCTCCCAAGGGCGCACCTGCACTCTATCCTCCAACTTCCTTCTCCTGGCAGACCTCCAATAAAAATCTCTATTCACTGTGCTTAACTTTCTAACTCACTTTATCTCCTCCCAAGTTTCATTTTTCATTATCTCTCCAGCTCCTTTAACCAAAAAAAAAATAAAAAAATAGTACTCACTATTTCACAGAACTTAATTATTTTAAATATATATATACATATTAATAAAATAAATCATCCTTACCCCTAAATGCAACCTTCAATATCAAACCCCTTCCTCCCTCATCCTCTTCATCTTACCCTCAAGACTACAAGCAGACTTCTATCAACAACATCAAGGTTCGTCACCACCTTCCGACCTGGCAAGCCTCCCTGAGTTTTGAGTGGACATGACAATAAATTCCAAGTCATACAGGGAGTTTCATCCTCCCACTACTATAACTACTACTTTCCTTCATTTTCCTAACTGTTTTCTTCACCTCAACTCTTCATCAGACTTATCTGGCCCACTTCCACTTCGGTGGAGGTTCTAGTACAATACAATACACTAAGCCGACAGTTCAGAGTTCAGAAGCAGCAGAGACAGAGAGCACAGAGAGAGAAGAGACAGCAGCAGCAGCCCACCTGAACCTTCAGCGACACACGCGGAGTCAGGTCATGCCACGCGAATGTTACTCTCCAACCTGCCTCACCTGTCACACCTGCCTCCCTTACCTGTGAGAGACACTCATCCTAGAAGGGTGAGGGTTATAGCAAACATCACCTGTCCAGCTCCATGCCTGTAGCTGAAGCAACCATATGAAAAGGGTTATAATTATAACCAAATTTGAGATCGTTTGACGAACTCACTGTAAAGAGAGCTCCGCCAGGTAGCCGTGGTTTACCGCGACCCTGGCCAGGACTTCTCTTGTTAGTGCCCTCTACCCTTGAGCACTACCTTTGTTAACGCAGCCCCAGTCCCCCATGTAGCAGGCTTGGGACCGGGGAGTGCTTCCACGTGTCGAGCCACAATTCCCCTGGCATGTGACAGGTCTACATCACTCCGCCAGGTAGGAGGGCGGGCATAGGCTAGGGACACATAAGTCTCCAACTGCTATTGAGTAGGGGTAGGAATAGGTCCCAGAAAAGGGCAGGTTGACATAAAGGGTTGACCATCTCTACAACTGGCAGATCTCAAGCTTCTGTTGGGGAGATTTTTAATCACCCTGATTATTGTCAAGCAAAAACAGATGCCCTAACAAAAACAAATATTGTTCAGTGTGGAGAGACGGGTCACATCTACACAGAGTGCAAAAACAACGAGAAGATATGCCTCAGATGCGGTGGCAATCACTGCACTCTTGCAAACAAGTGTCCCGAAAGGCAAAAAGTTATTAAAGAGACGGAGGAGAAGAGGAATGAAAAGGCCAAGGTCAAAGAAAACATGACTTACAGTGCAGTAGCAAAGGCTGCAATAAACCAGACACTAACGACAACAAACAAACAATAATAAACTCGCTAAAAGAGGCCACACCCGCACCGCCATGACCAATCATGCAGATACCAAACAACGCATCCCTCGAAATTCTCACTACTAATTAACGCCCACCTGACGTGTCTAAAAGAGCCTGGAAGTGACTACAACCAAGTAGCAAATAAGGGGCTAAGAAGAGCAGGCCTTACAGAAGTATCACTGGAGTCAGACATCAACCTCAACCCCATGCAAGCAGGGAAGCTGCTTCATCACAAGAGAGCTTGATGTCGCATTATCAAACTTTAGATCAGCATGACAGACTCCTAAGTGACACCGAAGGCATGGATGAACGGGGACTAATGAGTAGCAACTCACAACAACCACAACAGCTATCCTACTTGCCACCTGTTCAACCAATATACCTCTTAACAAAGCAAAAGTCGTCACCACAGATAACCAAAAAGCAAACAAAACAGCCCAAAAGTAAAGCAACAGAAGAAGACCAGACACAACAACAAGCAGCAGCTCTTCCACCAGAGCACGCAGCAAAAACGCTCCCGGACGGAATACCGTCAAATCCTAAGACACTCGGCCTCCGACTGTTTGTCTATGATGCCAAAAAACATCAACAAAGCAGCCGAAAGTCCATAGGTGAGGAAATAAGAGAGGGCACCATCAAACACACATACAGTAATCCTGCTTTCCGTACACCAGAGGAAGACATGAGAATCCTCAAACATCTCTGACAGGGAGCCATCGACATCATACCGAGCATGATCAAGGAAAGGAGGAATATAAACAAAATAAGAATTGGGTACACAGAAACGAGAGACAGACCTGACGAGAGCGTCAAAAAGAAACTTTAGTATAACACGACTCCAAGTACTACAACATAATGTTCTCCACTGGAGTAAAGCAAGAGCGAACGGACTGACAAATACATATAGAATATTCGATCCAGATATATTTATAAACAGCCATGATCTCAAAAATACAGACCAAATAAAAATATACCAATACAACACTTGCTAAAGCAATAAAAACAGGAGAACATAGTGACGGAGTTGCAATAGCAATAAAAAGAACAATCTCACACAGAGTAATTGACTTCGAAGCAGAGTTCATGGGAATTAAAATCGATACCGACACTGGCCCAATTGTAATATCCACTACTTATCTCCTGCAAAGTAGACTGTATATGCCAGAGGCCGACATTATGCACCTACTAAGAACCAACAAACCTGTATACATACTGAGAGATCTCAATGCCCAGCACAGAATCCTTGACAACAATGATAATAATCAGGTGGACAACAGACTTGCCAATTATGTCAACCACGGGCAAGCAATAATAATTGGACCACAATTCCCGACTTTCATCACCAATAACTCCTGACATAGCCATCACCAACAAATACAGTACTCTGAGCACGCACACAACATCAGGCGATGCTACCACAAGAGATCACCTCCCAATCCAGCTCATGCTCTCAACGTCTCCAATTATGATTCCAACGCCACCACAATCGAACTATAGGAATGCTCACTGGGATATGTACCAAAATATCCTCAGTAACACTCCACCTTCACAACTGCAAAACAAAGACCATAAAGAAATAGACTTTAGCAACACTGTCCTGATTCGAGGAAGTAAACGCGCAAAAGAACAAAGCATCCCTCTAAAACAATACAGGATAATACCGCACCACCAAACAAATGCTCCATTGGGTAATAGCAAAAGGGAATATCACACCCTGAAGCTACAGGCCGAAAGACACGGGTGGAACGAAGACAGGAGACAGTACAGACTCTTACAAACAACGATAAGAGAACAGTCCAAACAACTATCACAACAAAAGTGGGAAATACTCACCAGTGAGCTGTCAACACACACGAGAGACCCTGCAACATTCTGGAGGGAGTTGCATAAGTTGATGGGGAACAGCAACATCCACTGTCCATACATTTATGACCCACAAAATAATAAGATCTTCGATGATGCAAGCAGAGAAAAACTCCATAACAATTACTGGACAAAAGTATTCAAAATAACCGTTGAAGAAAACCAACAATTCAGCTCGGAATTCGAAGAAATCATCGTAAGAGACCTTGTACGTTTTCCTAACAAACTGTTGCCACATCAAAGTATAAATTTCAACAACCTGTCAGGGGACAACCACCTGTCACCCGCAATTACAGAAAATGACGTCAAAGCTGTTATAAAGAAAACATATTCAATGCCAGCCTCGCATCCGGATACTTCCCAGCTATCTTCAAGAAAGCAATTATATGTCTGATCCCAAAACCAGGGACACCAGCAAACAGAGTAGAGAACTTCCGGCCAATTTCACTACTCGAAATCCCTGGAAAACTACTGGAAAAGATAATAAACCAGCGGCTTCTTGATTATATGGAAGACAGAAAAATCCTCAGTGATACCCAGTATGGATTTAGAAAGAGTAGAGGCACAACAGCTGCAATAGCAATTGCCTATGCACTAAGTTGCAAATGCACTAGTTGGCCAACAACAGTGCAACATAAGACTGAGAGACGTCTCAAAAGCCTTCGACAAAGTCTGGTACAACGGATTAAAACACCGCCTGATAGACATACAGCTGCCAGACATCATAACGAAAACTCTCAGCAGCTTTCTAACCGGAAGATTGGCTTAGATCAGGCTTGGAGAATATCTTGGAGAGCCGATAAGCCTCCTGAGTGGAGTTCCCCAGGGGAGTGTATTGTCTCCTTCACTATATATCCTATATACAACAAACCTGCCGCCAACAACCCACCATCACAATCACGTATCATATGCCGACAATATCACCCAAATAGTAACAACCAAGCAAATCCAAGATAATCATGACACTCCAAACCCATAACGCTATCAGAGATATCAACGAATTAGAGAACCGATGGAAGATCAAGACGAATACTACCAAATTCGAAATGACTACAGCCGCCAAACTAGCATCCTTGCCAGTAACAATCAATAACACCGAAATATCCTTCACACAAAAAGGGAAGATGCTCGGCCTTAGAATAACGAACAGAGGGATCAACACTCATGTGAAGGAGAGGGTGAAGATGGCTAAGCCACAACTGCAAAAATGCAAAAGATTCAGCGGCTGCATCAAAAGAATAAAGATACAACTATACAAGTCTCTCATAAGGCCCATTATGGAATACCCTCCAGTTCCAATGAACATTATCCAAATCACAAATGCTAACGATCCAAGCAGTACAAAATAAAGCCCTTATATGGGCATCAGGGGCACAGTATCCAAATATACCTACAGCTGAAGTGTTACATACACACTATTATATCCAGCCCATGAACATAAGAATTCACACTCTCGCAAAACGAGTATGGGAAAAGCTACAAAGTGCCGAAGATCACAACTATACAAGCATTACGAATAAAAACCTTGGCACAAGTAACCATTCCTGGTTCCCACGTAGCATACCACTTACCTCACAGGAACCACCACCACTTCTCAGCTACCGAAGCAGGAACCGGAACCTTGACGCACACGACGATCCAGACGATCCCGTGTAGACTGCACAAACCTGAAAAGAAAGAGAATGTAAACATAAACAAACAATGATAACAATGACGAACGAAGTGAACGACGAACCTGAAAGGAAAAAGAAACAATTAGAACAAAAAAGCTTCACTCCACCTCTCGCAACCGACGCCACGATCTCCTCTGGCTCTTGTGAGGAGATCGAGACGAAGGTCAGAGAAGGGAGAGAAGACGGACTGGCTTACCAAAGACACGCTGTTTACATATCACTAACGTGTGTGAGGTCAGATAACCCCAACACGATGTGATAAGTACTGTAAACAACGAAGACGGGTGTGGTGGAGATAGCCATTTAAAAAAGGGGGTTCATGTAAAGGATTAAAGATATAAATATAACATTATAACCACAAACAGGAGTCACTCCATGTCTCGCAGCCGATGCCACGATCTCTTCTAGCTCTTGTGAGGAGATCGAGACAGAGGCTAGAGAAATGAGTGTCAGCTGAGCAACTCTAAGTATCTCTGGTGGCCGGTAAAACAAGAGAAACCTAGAGTTGTTTATGATAAATTGATTTATGTACAACAACGTACATATAATAAATAAATAAAACCGGAGGAGGAGCGGACAAACAAACAAGACTAGACATAGTGAGGTGCGTGCCATGAAGAACAATAACCTCACCAGGGATAGCCCCTCAAACTATCAACCTCTGACTTGTTTACTTTTCTTAGCAGGTCTCTTAAACTCTCTCCTTCTTTCAACATGGTATGTTTATCAGAGCATGTCTTTTCTGAATTAGCTTTAGCTTAGCTTTAGCTTCAGTCAGTCACACTAACCCGCATCGGCCACATACATTTTAGTGTGCGGCTCTCTCGCTAGATGGCGTTAACGTCAATCACCAGAATACATGAGGACTCCAACAGAAGACAGTATTTGCTTTGCTGCAAATAAAATAATATCATGTATACCTTACTTTTACTATTCCTAGTTGTGTAATTTGTGTACAGATACTTAAATAAGTATACAAGCATAAGCCAAAGCACAAACACGGAAAAGGATATTGCTGAAATAATAATAAAGATATAACGAAAATAGACTTTTTCATTTTAACTGCATTTTCATTTTTGTATATTTAGTAATTAATGACACATTTACCTGATTTATGAATATGATCATATGCGTAAAACATATGTTATATAGTCTCGTTACCATGGAATAGTCATAAAATTAATACTCATAATATTTTATAAAAAGAAGTAAAACTCTTTCGATCTGCTGGTTTATTTCAGCAAAAGGATCAATTTTAAATTTCCAAAAGCACTATATATCATACAAGTATAGCATAATTCGTAAGCCGCGATACGCCACTTCGGATTTTTACTTTGCGGTTCTGCCGATAGATGGCGCGCATTCATATTGGCTAGATGACGTTTTTTTTATTAGTATAAATAGAAGCTTTACCATCTTTCCTATGTAGTCTTTGGTCACGGACAGTCACGACGACACTGGCTATTCACAAGAAGACAATAGAAAACGGGGCGACTTCTTGAAAACCGGACAAGAAACTGCTGGAAAATTATTGCTGACGGGCGACCTGCTCTTGCATCCCCGTCACCGCATAGCCTCAAAGTCTCATAGCCGCATACACAGGACCAGTAGAAAAAAAAGGCGCAAAACCAGTGAGTAATCCCGCAATATTCAGATTAAAATAGAAAATGAGTAGCCAGCAAGAGAGAAATCGATGGAGGCGAGCGAATTGAACTTGGAAAAAAAAAAAAAATTATATATATTATAAATAATCTCGTATATATTTTATATTATAGTAAATTGAATGTTTAATTGCGTAAATAAACTGAATTTGTTACTCTCCCTGTGTCTTAAGTACCCTCA
>BOPN01002027.1:220000-222500 GCA_017312705.2 Penaeus japonicus | reverse complement strand
GAGACTAGGCGAAGAGCAGAAATTACTAAATGATGGACACTTATTATATTGGCGAGGTAAACCCTTGGATAGCAAACAAGAATCAGGAGTAGGCTACTTAGTTCACAAGCGACTTGAAAAGAATGTTAGGGAATTCTACAGTGTGAGCGAAAGAGTAGCTTCGGTAATACTGAAACTAAACAACAGATACAACCTAAAAATTATCCAAATGTACGCTCCTACCAGCAGTCATAGTGACGAGGAGATAGAGAGTTTCTATGAAGATGTGCAAGCAGCTACTTATAGAGCAAAAACCCATTTTACCGTGGTTTTGGGGGACTTAAATGCCAAGATAGGAATAAGGGAAGATGGAGAAACCTCGATTGGAAACATGGAATAGGCACCAGAAATGAGAGAGGACAAAGGCTGATAGAATTCGCTGAAGCTCGATCCCTTAGAATTATGAATACATTCTTCAAAAAGAGACCCGGGAGGAAATGGACATGGAAATCACCATCTGGCATTAAAAACGAAATTGACTTCATAATCACCAATAGGCGCGACATTGTACAAGATGTAACCGTTATCAATAATGTAAATGTCGGTAGCGACCATAGACTGGTCAGAAGTAGAGTAAAGTTACAGCTAAGAAGGGAACAAAATAAGCTCATACAAAAACCTCTCGTTAATCTAATCAACCTTAAGAGTAGGGCGACGGAATTCAGTATCAATATCCGAAACAAATACTCAGCTCTCGAAGATCTTGACATAGACCAGATGAACGACCAATTCAGTGAGATATTAACGAAAGCTGAACTTGAAATAGGGGGTAAAAACGAAAAAGAAAAGTTCAGTAAGCTTTCGGAGGAGACAAAACAAAACATCAATCCGAGACAAGATAGAATCAACAGAGCTGACTAAAACTATTAAATAGAAGAAGAGTATGTACGCAAATTTAACATACGAAAAATAAACGAAGCTCTGCTTGCCGGCACCAGCCTTAAGGCAACAAAGAGGAGACTTGGAATAGGGAAAAGCCAAATGTATGCAGTAAAGAAACCCAACGGAGAGGTGATATACAATAAAAATGAAATTATCAAAGTAGTAGAGGACTTTTATCACGACTTATACCACTCAAACGATCAACCACATACGGAGACAAATACAACAATTGGAGACGTTCCAAACATCACGGTAGAGGAAGTAAATAGAGCACTAAAAAGCATGAAAAGAGGAAAAATACCAGGAGAAGATGGTATTAGAGTAGATCTTATCCAAGATGCAGGAGAGATTGCGGCATGAAAACTGGGCAGTCTTTATAACAGATGCCTAAGCGTCGGTAAAATCCCGAAGGCCTGGAAAAACGCAATGATAATTTTGATACATAAAAAGGGTGACACAAAAGACTTAAAGAATTACCGACCTATAAGCCTCCTTTCAGTAATTTATAAACTGTTCACAAAAATCATCACAGCCCGTAATACCGATACATTAGATTCAAAACAACCCAGGGAACAGGCAGGGTTCCGCAGCGGATTCTCAACTACAGACCATATCCACACACTAGCACAAATAAAAGAGAAATCAAACGAATATAAGAAACCCCTATGTATGGCATTCGTAGATTATGAAAAAGCATTCGATTCGGTACAGATATCTGCAGTACTAGATGCAATTCGTAAACAAGGAGTAGAGGAAATATACTGCAGATTATTAGAGGATATATATAGAGATGGTACAGCGACCATCAAAATCTACGCAGAAACTAATAAAATACCAATAAAAAAGGGTGTTAGGTAGGGCGACACCATCTAACCGAAGCTATTTACAGCTTGCTTAGAGGAAGTATTCAAGAAGTTAGATTGGAAGGAGAGAGGGATTAAAATGAACACTTAAGCAATTTAAGATTTGCAGATGATGTTCTTTTCGGCAAGTCAGCAGATGAATTACAACAATTAATAAGCGATTTAAATAGGGAAAGTCTCAAGACTGGCCTTAAAATAAACATGAAAAATACTGAAGTAATGTTCAATAGTCGAACCCCGGTTAAGCAAATACAAATACAGGGCGAGGTACTAGAAGCAGTGAACGAGTATGTATACCTAGGGCAACTCGGTGCCTTCGGTACACATAGTAATATATTACGAGGTCGTCTGCCACTATGTCTAAAGAGAAAATTTTTTACCAATGTGTCCTCCCCGTCATGTCATATGGATCAGAGACATGGACTACGAGCAAAGCACTCGAGAGTAAATTAGTAAGCGCCCAAAGAGGAATGGAAAGGCTTATGCTAGGAGTTAGCCTAAGAGACAAGAGAAAAGCCACATGGATCAGGCAGCAAACAAAAGTACAGGATATACTCAAGAGCATCAAGAAGAAGAAGTGGCAGTGGACTGGACATATATATCGGAGATAGGACAACAGGTGGACAAAAAGAACAACAGAATGGGTAATACACAACACAAAGAGACCCAGGGCAAGACCAACGACCAGATGG
The DNA here is from genome assembly GCA_017312705.2 of Penaeus japonicus. Taxonomy (NCBI): domain Eukaryota; kingdom Metazoa; phylum Arthropoda; class Malacostraca; order Decapoda; family Penaeidae; genus Penaeus; species Penaeus japonicus. The sequence continues at coordinate 220,024 of BOPN01002027.1, read as the reverse complement.
CGGGATGAAATAGCGAACTTTGCA
>BOPN01002027.1:200000-202500 GCA_017312705.2 Penaeus japonicus | reverse complement strand
TAACAGTAAGGGCGTCATTTGTAGAGACAATCTCTAAACGCATTCAAGATTTGACTGACGAGGCCTATTATGGGAAAAACTGTCCAAAATCTTATTTCACACATCACGCTCTCGAAACAACAACAGAATATCTCATATGCTCGGGTAATACTGTACCATTGAGGAAATTATCTAGAGATATGGGGATGATGGCTTAACGTTTGATGGACATGTTTCACACGGACGTTTCCTATATCTGTGGAAAAATAATTGATCTTTTAAAAAAGTATTTTGCAATATAGAGTATTTATTTAAGTACGTTTTTTTTTTCTTAAAACAGTAAACGGTTTTCAAAAAAGTCGTGATCAAGAGAGAGAAAAAAAAAATGCTCTTTCTAATCCTTCTTTCCTTCTCTTCCAAATCTCAGTCTCTCTCACTTTCTCTATCTAAACACGTCTCATCGTATTTCTACATCTCTTTTTCATTCTACTTTTATATCTCTACATCTCTCTAATTCTGAAATTCGTATATGCATCTCTACATCTTCACTGTATCTCTGCATCTCTCTGTATCTCTACATATTTCTTTGAGTCTCTACACACTTTATTGTATTTGTATCTCTGCATCGTCCACAATACACTTACGACTCTCTTTATCTCTCCAAAATTCATTGTATCCCTGTAACTTTATACTTTCCATTGTACCTCTGAATCTCTATGTATTTATCATTCCACTGTATATCTGCATCTTGTATTGTGTCTTTACTTCATTTCTTTGTGCATATTTTATTGTATTTCTGTATTCTTTTATCTTCCGTTGTACCCATGTATCTCCATAGCTTTCATTTGACCGATGCATCATTCTGTATCATTAAATATTCATGGCATCTCTGCATTTCTACGTCTTCCATTGTGCCCCTGCACTTCTCTTCACCATTACCTATATCAAGATATATCTGCATCCCTTTATATAATCAATTAATCTCTATCTCTCTCTCCCTCCCTCCTTCCCTCGTCCCCTACCTCCCTCTCCCTCTCCTTCTCCTTCTCCCTCTCCCTCTCCCTCTCCCTCTCCCTCTCCCTCTCCCTCTCCCTTTCCCTTTCTCATGAGAGATATTTGACACCATCGTATTAATGACAGAGCGTCATATCCTTTATACTATGTAGAAATGAGAGCTAACAAAGACGTCTATTTTTCATCCATCCCAGGACGAGCAGAGGTCTCTTCACCTGACAACTCTCGTTACACGCTATGTCCGATTACAATTATTTTATTGATCATACTACACGTTCTATAAAGCTTTGATTTGTAACTTCGTGGCAATTATAATTATCAAAGGCATACTACATGCCCAGCAGTAAATCATTTATTATTTTTTTTGAACAATAACAATCAAATGAACAGAATGAGACATCATGATTTTGAATGGGAAAGTTTACACATATTTTTTCTTCCTTTTTTTGGCCGTGCTCATGGATTGTTTCTGCGTTTTCTATATACATAAGGGTTTAGAAATATTCAATGAATCTTTGTTAACAGATATAAGTACAACAGTCCCAGGATAAATCACAGGCAAATAAAAACAAGAATGAGGGACCATAACAGCAGGCTTGGAGTGGGCGTGGCTTAAACGATGACGTAAATTACCCAACGCGTTGCCGGGAACACTGAACGCCCCTTCTAGCCGTTAAAAAAAAAAAAAAAAAAAAAAAAAAAAAAAAAAAAAAAAAAAAAAAAAAATGTCGAGGGTTATGTATCTTCCAAAAGACGCCTTTATTTGGGGCCTTACCAAGCACCTTGGCAAGGAAGTTTAAAGTATTGAGTAAATACTCATATTAGGCAAAGAATGTCAAATATGAATATTAATGGAGTAATAAAACCGAGTTCAAGTGCATTACTGGGAAATGTTGAACCTGATCTTCGTAGAAGCGTCACAGATAATCACAGGAAATCGGAAGACGTAGCTAATAATCATTAACATGATTATTACTAGATTTTGTACAATCAACCTCAGTTATCCTTTGTTTGTACGATGAATCACCCAACGAAGGGAAATCCTAAAGCATTTATGATAAAAAAATCAGCATATCAACAAAAAATACGTAAATGCGGGATGCAAATATATAATTGTCAATCGGGACGGGCTCTTAGGAAGGATCTCAGCCCTCCATTTTTTGTATAGAATTTAGGTTATCCTTTCTTCGGACGATGAATTAACCACTACATCACTGGGAAAGATTCACCTGTGCTTTCAAGAGGCTTCTCTAGAAAATCCAGAAAATTTTATATTCGTAAGTATATAAGCTCATTTGATACAACGAAAGATCAAATCAATAGGTTAGAAATGTTATCAATTAAAGACTGTTTACAGTAAATAAAGATATGTAATCACTATCACCTCATCTCATTTACATTACTAATAAATGTTTTCACATCATCTCTACCTTCATCAGCCCAGGTTAACTTAACGAAGGGTGACTTCATAACTACATCACTGGGAAAGGTTCACTCGGGCCTCAAA
>BOPN01002027.1:170000-172500 GCA_017312705.2 Penaeus japonicus | reverse complement strand
AAACCTCTCTCGAAGTTTTCATAATCAATAGAAGATTAGCTTCATGAAATAAACGAGTAAGAATGTTGCTAGCCAATATATTGTACCTGTCATATTACCCACTCGATCCTAGACTATAAATTTCCCACTTGCAAAAATTGCTAGCTCTCAGCACTGTTGCAGCGACAGACAGTCTGAAATGACGGTTTCTATTTACTTATGAACTTAGACTTTGAAGTACCGTTTAGCTAGATTTTCATCATATATCACTGAATTTTGTCTGATTCCCAAATATTTATTTCTCTCACCAAGAAGCTTCATATTTCACCGTCTGGCAACACTGTTTCTGGTTTGGTTCCAATAATCCATCAAAGAACTTTAGGGAATGCAGAGCGGCGTTTTTCGAAAGCATCATTTCAGAATAGAAAGCAGCTAGAGATTCCAATTCTCTCTGTATTGTGCTTGTCAGCCCCCCCCCCCTCTCTCTCTCTCTCTCTCTACATGTATACAGACAGACACACACACACACACACATACACACACACACACACACACACACACACACACACACACACACACACACACACACATACACACACACACACACACACACATACACACACACACACACACACACACACACACACACACACACACACACACACACAAACATGTATCAGGCATTTGTTTGTGTTGCTGGATCCTCCTAAAATAAGATAATCCATCAATGACATTAACGTTTATAATCCCTAATGAACTACGAAGTGGCCGGCAAACAAAACTGAAAAAAGTAAAAATAAGTAAAACATTCACGGCTCGTTGAATGAAGAGGCCACTTGTAAATCTCAGATCCTAAGAGAGTTAACGACAGGGGGTATTGCGAAAGGAGTTCCAGTCCTCCCACGCAGTACTTGCAATGGATATTTTGTTTGTATGTTATTTGTAATTGTGTTACTGACAACCCATTAGCATGGCCCCGTGCAAGGATCTGCCAGCCAACGAGCTTCGGGCTCATGCAACGGCGGGATTAGCAGGCACGGGCATACCCTGAGGCATAGCGGGACGGAGCGTGGCGTGACGAAGCAATAGTAGCTGGAGATAACAAGCGGTAATGCCTTTCATAGATCCCAGAGTCCACAAGAATTATTAAAAAAAGATGAAAGTCTAACCATACAGTATAAATGAAATGATAAAATATGAAGTTTGATTTATAAAACGTTTATATAACTAGATACGGTGTGCTTACGCTATGGACGCACCACGAATCATAAGCCATAGTTTGCAAGTGTCCCTGCTAACAAATAGACGTCCACTTACATAGCTTTAGCCCGTCTTCATTTTCCTCCTTAGGGAATTTTCTCATGTATTTTCCTTTCATCTAATATTTCAATACATTTTATGATAGCAAGACAACAAAACAGAAATATCAGTTACTTCAATACCAGTAGAAAGAAGGAGGAGCTTAGTGCGGGTCAGGAAGTAAGTAAGAACTTCATCAAAACAATTTGATCCCACCTGTTCCAGCTGGCGACTCAAAACGGTATTTGCGAAGAATAAAATTTACAGAAAACAGGGTCCTGTAATATGTAAACTTATAACATAACGCCTAATGTTTAGCAATGTCTGTCTGGAGGCAAGTGAGCTGCTTAGTGTGACCTAATTTGTAGTCTTAGGACAGGTTGGCATAGCGTCGTCACATCTACGCATGAGGGTTACACAAACATTGTATATTTTCAAGGAGGAACACAATAGGATGTCCTCAGACCAAAAATAGAAATACATACATACATACATACATACATACACACACACATACATACACAAACACACATACACACACACATATATATACATATATGAAGAAGATGGTAGAATGCAGTAACGCATTTTTAATATATACAAATTTTTACTTCCCTGACCGGGACTCGAACCCGCGCCATAAAATTGACAGGTACGGAAGTGATACCGCTCGGCTACACGACCCGACAAAAGAGTTGTTCAACCAGACGCCTTATGAGATGTCATGGACATTACCTATGTATTCTTAGCAGAACAATCTTACGGCGCGGGTTCGAGTCCCGGTCAGGGAGATAAAAATTTGTATATATTAAAAATGTGTTACTGCATTCTACCATCTTCTCATATATATAACCTTGGTAACCTGATTTGGGACTTGAATTTGTGATTCCGTGGTTGCCGAGTGCCCGCGGGAGTTGTTCGTAAAAATTCGCTATCACTGTTCTGCTAAGAACACATAGGTAATGTCCATGACATCTCATAAGGCGTCTGGTTGAACAACTCTTTTGTCGGGTCGTGTAGCCGAGCGGTATCACTTCCGTACCTGACAATCTTACTGCGCGGGTTCGAGTAAAGGGAGGTAAAAATTTGTATATACATATATATATATTTGTATATATATATATATATATATATACATATATACACATATGTATGTATATATATACATACAGTATACATACATATATATATACATATATATATATATATATATATATATATA
>BOPN01002027.1:160000-162500 GCA_017312705.2 Penaeus japonicus | reverse complement strand
TTGGGAGTGACACGGAAGTGAAAATGGACAAGGATAGATCGAATCCTTCGTGACAGAAATTTGACCCACTTTCTTTCTTTCTTAGAACGTAGCGCAACATTTTCTTTTATTTTTTCGAAGAATTCCACAACCTTCATCTTAACACAACACTCCATTAAAGCATCGTCCCTTAATTCTTCCAGCATGACTATTAAAATGCTTTTGCTCTTCGTTTCATTTTTTTTTTTTTTTTTTTTTTTTTACCATGTGTTCCTTGTGCTTTTTTTCTGCTCATCTACTAATAATGGTAATGATAATGATAACAAGAAAGATACTGATGAGAGTATTAATAAGTTTAGTGATGATAATAATGATGATAATGATATCAGAAGTAATGGTAATAAGAATGATGATAACAACGATTATGACGATATTGAGAATGATAATGATGAGAGATTATAATAATTGTAATGATAATAATAATACTAATGACCATAACGATAACATATACAATTACATAATAAAATGATGATGACGATGATGGAGACAAAGAAAATAATACCAACAATAGCAATAGTAATAAAAACAATGTTAATAACGACAAATAACATACCGCTTAATAAATAACTCTATGAATAAAACACACTTCGCCGAACGAAACATTTAAGTTCTGAAACATCTATACAACATATTTCGACCAAGAGCAAAGGGTATTTATTTTCGTTTTACATTTTATCTTCAGTCGATTATAATTTTTCGTGTTGTAACCCAATGTTTTATCGTTCGTTCTGACGGTGAATTATTTTGGTAGAAGGATGATTATAAATTCTGTCTGGGATCTTTATGTGGTTCATTATCTCGCGCGCGACTCTCTCTCTCTCTCTCTCTCTCTCTCTCTCTCTCTCTCTCTCTCTCTCTCTCTCTCTCTCTCTCTCTCTCTCTCTCTCTCTCTCTCTCTCTCTCTCTCTCTCTCTCTCTCTCTCTCTCTCTCTCTCTCTCTCTCTCTCTCTCTCTCTCTCTCTCTCTCTCTCTCTCTCTCTCTCTCTCTCTCTCTCTCTCTCTCTCTCTCTCTCTCTCTCTCTCTCTCTCTGTCTCTCTGTCTCTCTCTCTCTCTCTCTCTCTCTCTCTCTCTCTCTCTCTCTCTCTCTCTCTCTCTCTCTCTCTCTCTCTCTCTGTCTCTCTGTCTCTCTGTCTCTCTCTCTCTCTCTCTGTCTCTCTCTCTCTCTCTCTGTCTCTCTCTCTCTCTCTCTCTCTCTCTCTCTCTCTCTCTGTCTCTCTCTCTCTCTGGTATACGGAGGAGGGGAGTAGTCTAAGGAGGGTGTAAAATAAGAACAGGAGAACAGAAAAAAAGGAAAAAAGCGTATGGAAACGAGAAGCGTGGCGTGGGGAGCGTTGTCGGAGGGGAAGGAACGAAGGGGTGGGGTATAGGTACGTTTGCGAGGTACGCGTTGGCACGACAGCTTCAGGACTGAGGTGGAGTTGGTGAGGCGAGGGCGAGGGCGAGGGCGGCCGTGCTCTATGGCGCTGTTGCCAGGGTGGCTCGCGGGTGACCACGACACGGCCAGGAGGCGATCAAGGGCGCCTCCGAGTGCATAGAACACACGTTATTCGGCCTCCTACAAACGCGCTTGCATGTCCACGCACGCAAACGCTCTCTCTCTCTCTCTCTCTCTCTCTCTCTCTCTCTCTCTCTCTCTCTCTCTCTCTTTCTCTGCCTCTCTCTCTTATTGCAATTTATCACTATTACTCTCATCATCACCATCCTCACAGTTACTAATATGTTTATCATCATCATCATCATTATCCTCATTAGTAGTAACAGTAGTAGTGACGCTATTAGCATATGCAAAATGGGTAGAAACATATTTGGATAAGCCTTTGTGTTGTGGAAGTTGCATTTAGGCTTCATAAATTGTCCTTTCAGGTTTATTTGAGGAAATAATAATAAATCTCTCATACGTTACGCTCGTTCTCGGCAACGTAGGATGGATTTTACTCTCACTTTTAATCTTGCGTCATGCAGATGTCCAATTTATTCATCATGTAGACAGGCAAATTAGGCAACGCATATTATGCATTCACGAACACAATCCCTGATATCACGTGCTTTAAAACCTTCGTATAAATCTTTATTATACATGAAGAATATACAAGAGAAATGGTCAAACAAAGTAGATATAGGTTTATGGAGAGTAAAGAAAAGAATGCATTCCTGGAAAGGGAGCTGAAAGAGGGTGAATATTGAACATAAAGATTCTGGAAGAGCTCTCGAGTCTTAAATAAACTCTTCTGTTAAAGTTATGGGAGATTTGAAGGGAAGTGAATATTTGATCTAAGAGAATGAAAATGAATTATTCCCTAAGACGCGTTAATTGATTGCATGTGCTTGCGCTGAGGATTTTTTTTGTTTGTTTGTTTTTCATTGTCATTCGTACTGTTTATTATTATTATTATTATTATTATTATTATCATTATTATTCATAATGAACGCATGGCAGCAAACGTTAGGAGTTGGAACATA
>BOPN01002027.1:137500-142500 GCA_017312705.2 Penaeus japonicus | reverse complement strand
TATATGCAATATAGATATTACTTTCCAAACGTAGTATGCTCATATGAAATACTGGTAAGAAAAAGTACAGTATTTTTTTTTTTTTTCTTTCACCTGCGTAACTATCGTGACAAGCCTACCCCCTTGTCACGGAGTTTCCACGATTGTTCCAATACTTTCCACGCTTTTGCCACGAATTTGCCACGCTTTTGACACGAACCCTCGCTTCTAGAATACTAAACGCGGCATGTTCATGTCATGTACACGGCGCGCTTAGAATACGGCTGTGGGTCTTTGCCTCCTGCTATGGACCTGGGAAATGGTCAAGTGATAACTGATGGTTCCAGATTTCTTGAAATGTATTACCAGGAACATTAATAGTTTGCAGAAACGGAAGGCAACTCTCTCAACATCTGCACTCTGAGGATGTTGATCTGTGTTGCCTTCAAGCACTAATCCTCGTTATGCAAATATTGTGGGCTACACTTATCATCACAGACCCAATATTACTCAATACCATACTATCCAAAGTGATTGATAATAAATATGTCAAGTGCTAAATATCTTAGTGTTAGCTTATTTCTTGATGATAAAACTATCACCATAATTAATATATATAACCAAGATGATAATGAAGAGGTAATTAAACCTCCTGGCAATTTGATATATGATGCCGTGTTACTATGTGATTTTAATGTTTGCCATCATCTCTTTGGTTCTGAGAGAAGTATCATTGGTAAAAACGGTATGGTATATTATGAATATCTCCAAAATAATATCACTATCTATTGCGTCCTCTAGAAAACATTATTTAAGGGAGGGTGAAATTAGATTATATAGCCTTATCCAACCAGCATAACTTACCAAGAACTGCAGAGGTTATTCCATTATTAATCAGTGATCCTTGGGCACTAAACATAAAAAAAACATTATCTAAAAGAAACCCAACCCAGCCACACCTATGATATCTAATTGCCACTGAATATCATGACGAGTTCATTAAAGGAATTTCCTGTTGGTTTGAGAACATTACTCCTATCAGTCTTGATCCTTTATATGGAAAACTGTCAACAATATAATTATTCAGCTCCACCCGAAAAGCCCCACTTTACATAGGTCTCCATCCTTTAGAATCAAACGTGCACGTCTTCAAAAAAATCCCTTGATAAATCTACTGTGAGTTAGCTAAAACACTTAGAGAGCAACCTTTACTTAGCTAGGGACCTTGTGTTCTTTATTAAAAAGCTGAATGAGATTATAACTAAAAAGTGAGAAGAGAGTTTGCATGCCTGGGTAGAATCAATCAATTATCGTTTTATCCAGCAAAAATATTAAAGATCGTTGCTAGGAACTTTTAAAACCATTACAGTATATAAGAAGTCGATACGTTGGTGCCGTACATCCTGCTTTAAAGAAAGGTAGTGAACAGCGGTGCCACCTGGCTCTCTTTACCGACAGTTAGGATGCACTCCATAGGCTTACTGCTTTAGTCCAGGAAATATAGTATATGGATGATATGAAAAACCACACTATGCTATACCGTTATCTCTTAATCAGATAAAAAAAACGTGTTATCAGTCGTCTAAGAGATTATGAGAATCAGGTATTGCCTACAGTAAAGATGTAAAAGAATGGACACGGTACTTTCTGGTATCATAAAAGTACACGGACAAACCTTATAAACTCTGGAATGATCTGTCGTGGAGGCAATAGGTTACACTAAGCAGATTACGCTATAGGACCAGTATTATGTAGTGTATGTGCAGCATGCAATTTTGGATACAAAGCAAAAACCGCAATTTATTATAGATACTGGTCTTGTTTTTGAAATGATCAGCGATATATATATATATATATATATATATATATATATATATATATATATATATATATATATATATATATATACCGAGTAGAATAACACTATGATGTAGGCCCTCAGGCATGTAAAATAATGTTCGACTAGGCACTTTACTTGAATAGAAGTTTAGCCAGTTTGGATATAGGCTTTACCATCATACCCTGGCTTTTTTGCAGGCCATATACACTGTTCTATAAATAAACTTATCAAATTGAATAAAAATCTCTCTCTCTCTCCACTCCCCCTCCTCTCTTTCTCCACGTTCCTTTCTCTCTCTCCCTTTCCACCCCCCTCTCTCTGTCTCTTCCTTTCTCTCTATGAGTATTATTATACAGTATGTTTATATGATATTAAATACATAAATAAATTGATATACAAATATTACACTACCTAGCGAGGCAATCACCTGGTCAGGTCAACTTTGTTGGACAGGTAATTCATACTGTTAAATTTAGAAATGAAAAGGTTTAGTTAAGTCCCTCCGAATAGCGGGTCCGTTTTCTTTGACATACGTAATGTCTCCCATGTTCCACCAATATTTGATGTTTTTTTTTTGTTTGTTTTTTTACGCTTATTTACTACAAGAAAGACATGTTTAGCTTATGTTACACCATTTATCAGGTGTATGTATTTCCATTATGAAGTCTATATATTTTAACTGCATTGAAACCGAAGTGTAAATCATTTTATATCAATATAATTTTCTGAATAAATTAGCAGACGCACAACAACATGTGTTACAATGGCCAGCCCAAAGAACATCTTTAAAGCACGAATGTGGCAAGAAAACCCCACACATATATAGTTGCTTTCCCAAGTACCATGACCCTCACCAGCTAAAATACCTTTGACTGCCATACCCCCTACATTCCAGAGTACCTTCCCATGTAACCACTGCTGGGAATCCTTCCATATAAGCAAGATATCTGGAACATACAGGCAGACTGGGATCGACTGCGCTACCTCTGACGCCTGATTTATCCGCCTGTTTATTCGTGTTGTGATAGTGTTTATTACTGTGATCATTGTATTGTAGTGTATATTATCTTTCGTGTACCATAACGTCAGACTATCTGCATTATGGAATAAAGCTGAATTGTATAAACCTTGTATCTGGCATCAATACCTAATTTTGTGTGTGTTATTAGTTCCAACAGACTAATCACACACACACTCTCTCTCTCTCCCTTTCTATCCCTTTCCTTCAGTCTCTCCCCCCACCTCTCTCTCTCTCTCTCTCCCCCTCTCTCTCTCCTTCCCTTCTTCCTCACCTTCTCTCCTCCCTCCCCATCTCTCCCGATCCCCATTCATCCTCTCACTCTCCTGAATACAAACGTCCACCAAGCGCTCTCGAGGCTTTTGGTCGTCGGGAATCCGGAGTTTAACCGATCTAATCCTTGCTCAGGCCCGCGTCCTTCTCCCTGACATCATCATCAAGCAATTAAATCGGAATTTGTGAAGACGGCTGGAAGATCTCGTCGTCAAAGATCAGGGGGGACGGAGTTGAAGATATCAAGACCAGAGGATCCAAGCGGGTTAATTAAGGCAGGTAAAGCACGGAAGGGGAAGAATGCATTATGAAATGGGAGAAAGGAAAGGCCAGATGTCTCTGAATAATAATTAAATATATATTTTTTTAAGAATCGTAAATATATATTGAAGAATTCTTTTTGGATATGACTGAGTCAGATAAGTGGAATACAGGTAAGCTCCTCCTCACGAGAGAGAGAGAGAGAGAGAGAGAGAGAGAGAGAGAGAGAGAGAGAGAGAGAGAGAGAGAGAGAGCTGTGGAAACCATGAGCTCGTAAGAAGACACGGGATGCAAATCCAACCCTTCGACATATGTTACAAACAACCGGAAAGTTCTTTTTCATTGCAATATACATTATATTTACAGCAATATACCTTAAAACACACACACGAAAAACGTATCCACATAATGTAAATCAGTTTTCGCACTGGGAAAGTCTACCCTAAAAAAAAACAGGAGGGAATACGAAAGAAAAAATCGTAAATCGGTGAGTACAAAGTAATATCCGCAGTGATTTATAGGAAATTGCGTAATCTGCTTAATCCGTATTTAATGACAATAGTGATTTTGGCAAGTAGTTCAGTATTTTCAAGTAAACAGAATTATTTATAGATTTTCAGTAAAAAGTTATTACCATCGCGCTAACACAGGGTTTCTGGGCCGCTGTTTAGCATATATGATTCTGAAAAAAAAAAAAAAGGATTCTTTAGAGAAAATGTTTCGCAAGCTTCTTTCAAATTATCGAATAACTTTACCGCAAAGATACTTAGATATGAATGAACGTGTAAATAGTCATGCATTTAGTATCGTTCCTCTTACTTTTCTATTTTCAAAGATCATATTTTTTTCTTAAAATTGTCACTTAGCAGAACTTCCCTATACTTCCATAGGGTATTGCTCTCTGTCAGCTGTGAATAGTTTTATCTAAATTGTCGTTACATTTAATCAGACAAATAAGGGTTAATACGCAAACTGCCTCAAGAAGAATGTTTTTCCATTCGCCCACCCCGGCCAGCTCGCTAATATCACAATCAAATTTCGATCAAATGCACCGTAACCTCGTGGGATTAGCGGAAGCCAGTCTGGCAATAATTCCCCGCCATCCAATTCCCTCCATTAGTACTAGCAAACACCAACGCCATATGGGTTTTAAAATCATCCTTCGAGAAGATAAACGTTTGATTTAAAAGAGGCACAGGAACGGACACTAAGGCTGAGAGATACGTAATTGATTAACTGGAGTGAAATTAACACAGTGAGCTCGAACACGATTAGGTGGCTTGCAATTTGCGTCTAAGAGCAGGAGCAACGTTCGAGTACGTCACTGAAATTAGCTTGCCTTGCAGTTTGGCTTAATCGTATTGATTAAGGAATGTGTCATCGCACCGGTATCTTTGATTTTATCTTTGCATTCATTGGCGAACTTGTGTTGATGAAATGAGTGTATTTATTTTGGTTTGTTTGTCTCTCGTATGAAGCAATGTTGAATTTTCATTTAGTTACCTGCGATTATGGGCTTAAACGCATCCCTGACACGTGGTCGAAACCTGTGCATATGCTTCACTTTCATCTGTTTGCTGTGATATGGATGAGCCGAAAGTCAAAGAAGAAGAAGAAGAAGCTGTGATA
>BOPN01002027.1:120000-122500 GCA_017312705.2 Penaeus japonicus | reverse complement strand
AATACTCAGCTCTCAAAGAAGATCTTGACATAGATTAAAGGAAGCTGCACTTGAAATAGGGGGTAAACACGAAAAAGAAAAGTTCAGTAAGCTTTCGGTAATGACAAAAAAGCTTATGAAACAGCATAGGGACATGAAAATAGCATTAGTGACAGACAAGATAGAATCAACAAAGCTGACTAAGACGATAAACAAGAAAAAGAAAGAGGATGTACGCAAATTTAACATACAAAAAATAAATGAAGCTCTGCTTGCCGGCACCAGCCTTAAGGCAACAAAGATGAGGCTCGGAATAGGGAAAAACCAAATGTATGCAGTAAAGAAACCCAATGGAGAGGTGACATACAATATGAATGAAATTATCAAAGTAGTAGAAGACTTTTATCGCGACTTATACCACTCAAATGATCAACCATGTACGGAGACAAACACAACATTTGGAGACGTTCCCAACATTACGGTAGAGGAAGTAAATAGGGCACTAAAAGGCATGAAAAGAGGAAAAAACACCAGAAGATGAAATGAGTGTAGATCTTATTCAAGATGCAGGAGAGATTGCGGCAGTAAAACTGGCCAATATTTATAACAGATGTCTAAGCGTCGGTAAAACTCCGAAATCTTGGAAAACGCAATAATGATTTTAATACACAAATAGGAGGACACAAAAGATTTAATAATTACCGAACTATAAGCCTCCTTTCAGGAATCTATAAATTGTTCACAAAAACCATCACAGCCCGTATCATCGATACATTAGATTCAAAACAACCAAGGGAACAGGCAGGGTTCCGCAGTGGACTTTCAATTACAGACCATATCCACACAGTAGCCCAAATAAAAGATAAAAAACAAACAAATATAGGAAGCCCCTGAGTATGGCATTCGTAGATTATGAAAAGGCATTTGATTCGGTACAGATATCTGCAGTACTAGAGTAGAGGAAATATATTGCAGATTATTAAAGAATATATATAGAGAGATGGTACAGTGACCATCAAAATACATGCAGAAACCAATAAAATACCAATAAAAAAAGGGTGTTAGGCAGGGCGACACCATCTCACCGAAGCTGTTTACAGCTCGCTTGGAGGAAGTATTCAAGAAGTTAGATTGGAAGGAGAAAGGGATTAAAATAAGGAATGAGCACTTAAGCAATCTAAGATTTGCAGATGACATTGTTTTTTTTCGGCGTGTCAGCAGATGAATTACAACAATGACTACGCGATTTAAATAGGAAAAGTCTGAAGATTGGCCTTAAAATGAACATGGAAAAGACTAAAGTCATGTTCAACAATTACAATTACAGGGTAAGGTACTTGAAGCAGGGAACGAGTATGTATACCTCATCCAGACGAGTACATCCTACAAAGCCGAGATAAAAAGACGAATCAGGCTAGGTTGGAGTGCCTTCGGTACACAGTAATATATTACAAGGTCGTCTGTCAATATGTCTAAAGAGAAAGATTTTTGACCAATGTGTCCTCCCAATCATGACATATGGGTCAGAAATATGGACTACGACCAAGGCACTCAAGAGGAAATTAGTAAGTGCTCAAAAAGGAATGGAAAGGCTTATGCTAGGAGTTAGCTTAAGAGACAAGAAAAGAGCCACATGGATCAGGCAACAAACAAAAGTAGAGGATATACTCAAGAGCATTAAGAAGAAAAAGTGGCATTGGACTGTACATATATATCGGAGACAGGAAAACAGGTGGACAAAGAAAACCACAGAATGGGAAATACAAGACTCATTGAGACCAAGGGCAAGACCAATAACTAGATGGCGGGATGAAATAGCGACTTTCGCAGGAGTAAATTGAAATCAGAGGACACAAGACCGGATTGACTGGAAAAGATTCAGAGAGGCCTATGTCTTGCAGTCGAATGATACAGACTGATGATGATGATGATATATATATATATATATATATATATATATATATATATATATATATATATATACATATATATATATTCATATCTGTAAGTATTAATTTTATTTGTATATACTTATAAATATATGAATATATATATATATACATACATATATATATATATATATATATATATATATATATATATATATGCATATATATGTATATATTATATATGTATTATATATATGCACATAATATATGTATATATATATATATATATATATATATATATATATATATATATATATATTTATATTTATATACACACACATGTGTGTGTGTATATATATATATATATATATATATATATATATATATATATATATATGTGTGTGTGTGTGTGTGTGTGTGTGTGTGCGCGTGTGTATGTGTGTGCATAAATATACATATGTATACGTATATGTATATATATGTATACATATATATATTTATGTACACACACACACACACACACACACACACACACACACACACACACACACACACACACATATATATATATATATATATATATATATAATATGCATGCGGATAGATATTCCAGAAGCACACAAACTGGTGGA
>BOPN01002027.1:90000-92500 GCA_017312705.2 Penaeus japonicus | reverse complement strand
CAGTATGGAGAACATCTTGTCATCCAGAAAAACAGATAAAACAAGGACGCGGTTCTTGAAATACCTTATACGTCTACCCCAATAAGAAAAAAATAAATAAAACAAGGCTGCGCTTCTTAAAATACCTTGCTCGAACTACTCCACTACTAAGAAATATAGATGAAACAAGGCAACGCTTGTAAAAATACTCTGTGAGGTCAACCCCCCCCCCCCACCACCACCACGCCACCCCAGCGAGAACAAGAGTCGCGGAATGAGAAAACAAGGGACTTGAGGCGTGGGTATGGGCGGTTTCGCGGACACAGAGAGCTATCAACGAAAGTGCATTTCAGAGAACAAAAAAAAAAAAAAAAAAAAAAAAAAAAAAAAAAAAAAAAAAAAATTGAGTGTTTGACAAAGAGATTTTTTCTTCTCTCTCTTTGAGCCCAGAAATGAGAGTCGAGGGTTTTAGAAGAGGTTGGCGTTAAGTGGGACAATCGGGGCCATCGGATGCATTTGGAGGACAGACGGACATATTTGTAGATTGGCTGAGCAGAACTGGGAAAAATACTACCGTTGAACACCACCAAGGAAGATAAAGGACATGGATAAAATTAGAATTGGGGTCGGCGACGCGACGTCAGAATTCGACACGCCGCACTCAGGAGATTGTTATCATCATTATCGTAATCATTATCATTATCGTTATTATTATCATTATTATTATTGCCATTATCACCATCACTATCAGACACCCTCCCCATCATCATTACCACCATCATTATCACCACCATCATCACCATCACCACCATCATCATCATCACCACCATCATTATCATCATCAACCATCATCCTCATTATCATTATCATCCCCATCATCCTCTTCATCATCCCCATTATCATTATCATCCCCATCACCATACCATAATTATCACCCTCATCATCACCATACCATAATTATCACCCTCATCATCATCATCACCATCCCCATCACCATACCATCATCACCCTCATCATCACCATCATCCCCATCACCATACCATCATCCCCACCATACCATCATCATCACCATCCCCATCACCATCCTCCCCATCACCATACCATCACATCACCATCATCCCCATCACCATACCATCACATCACCATCATCCCCATCACCATCCTCCCCATCACCATACCATCACATCACCATCATCCCCATCACCATACCATCATCATCACCATCCTCCCCATCACCATACCATCACATCACCATAATCCCCATCACCATACCATCATCATCACCATCCTCCCCATCACCATACCATCACATCACCATCCTCCCCATCACCATACCATCACATCACCATCATCCCCATCACCATACCATCATCATCACCATCCCCATCACCATACCATCATCATCACCCTCCTCCTCATCACCATCCCCTTAAATCTGGCAAAAGAATCCTACAGTTCAAAGTGTTCTTGTTGCCTTCAGCATCGGTGGCGTCTCGCCTCTCCTGCCGTTCGAGGAGTCCTTTGTCCTTTCTCGGGGCGGCCGACCACGCTGCTCCCGCGACGTCCAATTATATCCTCCGAAAAGAAAGAGAGAAAACAACAACAACAACACAACAACAACAACAACACTGCAGACGCTTTCTTGTTTGGCCAAGAATTCGAGGGACGGGATCCTGCAGCAGGCATTTTGTGTTTTCTTTTTGATAAGGACTGGTTTTGTTATTGGTGTTGTTAGGTTGTTGTTGTTTTTTTTTATGTCAGTAGGTCTATTGTTAGTGTTGCTGTTGTCGTTGCTGATATTGCTTTTGGTGTTATTGTTATAGATTATGTTATTATATATATATATATATATATATATATATATATATATATATATATATATATATATATATATATATATATACACACCCACACACCCACACCCACACACACACACACTCACACACACACACATATATGTATGTGTGTATGCGTGTGCGTGTGTGTGTGTGTGTGTGTGTGTGTGTGTGTGTGTGTGTGTGTGTGTGTGTGTGTGTCTGTGTACATAAGGACTATTTTGCCAGATAAAAGCCAGTACACACAGAATGAGACAATAATATGAAGATGTTCCTGAATCGTTTTTAGGAACCATAATTATTTCACTTTCTGCCGCACCACATATCTCCTTGTCTGCAAAAACAAGTGTAACATCGGCCAGCGCTGTGCTGTCGAATGGCCAAGCCAGCGAGAGTGGCCAACTGAGCCGATGAAACGTGTGGCGCGAGTCAACCATCTGACAAAACTGTCTGTGTCCTTTCACATGTTAAAACTGTGCATAACATGTGGTGTCATGAAGAATCTGACATGCGCAATATGATGGTCTGTAGTTGAAGATAAAAGCAAAGAAGATACAAATGGAAGGAAAAAATACAATGAAGAATCCTCATAAAAAAAAATCTATATTATCAGAACTTCACATTAGAATATAGAAGGAAATGTGAGATAAAAAAAAAAGTTTGGAAGCTATGATTATCATCATCAC
>BOPN01002027.1:7500-17500 GCA_017312705.2 Penaeus japonicus | reverse complement strand
CGTTACTGCAGTTACCGTTAGTTATTTCTTCTTCTTATTATTATTATTATTATTATTATTATTGTTATTATTATTATTACTGTTTTGTTATTTGATTATCATATGTTATCATCATCATCATCATATTCATTATCATCATCACAAATATTCATATGTAAGTATACTTGCACAAAAATAATAATAATGATTAATCAATGGTAAAAAAAAAAAAAAAAAAAAAAAAAAAAAAAAAAAAAAAAAAAAAAATCATGCAGCAGACAGACGAACTGAATGGGAATACATGTTTTCTTTTCTTTTCTTTTTTTCTATGTAGAGATATTTCGATGTATTCTCGTACCATTAAAAAAACATAAAGAGCAATGGTAGAGTTCTGAATAGAGTAAAAAAGGTTTTTGTTATTAACATTAATATTAGATCTTCACTTCACCGGTTTATGTATGTAGCTTTTAAAAGATGCATCGGAATATTAGTTTATTCATTCATGTGTTTATTCATTTATTAGTTATTCTCAATTTTTTTTACATTGATGTCTTAAACTCCAAATTTTACATCTACTTCATATCATTCATTTATTTTGCATTTTTCATTATGCGCCTTTATAACTTATCGATTAATTTTGTTTACTTCAGTATAATCTTTTCTTTATTTATATTTTCAACAAGGTTAGAAATCGTACGAAGAATATTTTGAAATGGTTCAAATAGTGAGATTAATAATAAACAGCATAGGAAAATACAGTGCCATTTGTGTGATAAAAATACTCAGAGTAAATGTCTAGCATACACACACAAACACACACACACACACACATATCTATCTATCTATCTATCTATCTATCTATATATATATATATATATATATATATATATATATATATATATATGTATATGATAGAATATATATGGGATCACCAGATACAAGAACAAGTTGATTTGCTATTGAGCACAAAGCCAAGAACTCAAGCTCCCCCCCCCCCTCCCCCCTCATCCCAAAAGATCGGGTTTGCGACACAAGCCTCCCTTGAAATGTTTTCGAAAGAATCATACCATAAAGCTTTGACGAGGAACTAACTGCATGCACCTCAACCCCTTAAAAAAAAAGATAAATAAAAATAAATAAATAAAAAATAAATAAATAAATGATAAATAAATAAAGAAAAAGATGATAATGATTTAAAAAAATAAATAAATAGAAATAAAGAATAAACTTCAAAGACAAGGTAAATCAGTATTCATTATGATAACAAAAACGACAGCAACAATAACAATAATGATGGTAATGATGTAGAGTATCAACAAGATAAATAATGATAATTTTGATAATGATGATAATTATGACGATAATAATAATACTAACAACAACAATAACAACAACAATGACAATGATGACAATAATAATAATAATAGTGATAATGAAAAGTAATCATCATCATAATAATCATAATGGTAGTTCAGCCTGCCCTAGAAACACGGTAGATAATAAACACAAACTCGTGTTCGAAAGAATCACTCGGAACCGAATGATCTTACATTGTAGTATATTCGCCGAGATGTGGGATTAAAAATGCGTAATATCATCATGTATAAAATGACAGGGACGTTTACACAGTGATATCGGTGTTGCTTCGCTATCGGATATCGGCGAAGTGTGTGTTCATTCATAAATATCGCTTCCCATTCAGGTGGTTTTGTATCTCTTTTAAATTCTTGTTTCCCAATCATAAATCTTGTTTCCCAATCATAAATTTTGTTTCCTAATCATAAATCTCGTTTCCTAATCATAAATCTTGTTTCCCAATCATAAGGCTTGTTCTCCAATTGTGTAGTTTCCCAATCATAAATCTTGTTTCCCAATCACAAATTTTGTTTCCCAATCATAGATCTTGTTTCCCAATCATAAGGCTTGTTCCCCAATTGTGTAGTTTCCCAATCATAAATCTTGTTTCCCAATCACAAATTTTGTTTCCCAATCATAGATCTTGTTTCCCAATCATAAGGCTTGTTCTCCAATTATGTAGTTTCCCAATCATAAATCTTGTTTCCCAATCATAAATTTTGTTCCCCAATCATAAATCTTGTTTCCCAATCATAAGGCTTGTTCCCCAATTGTGTTGTTTCCCAATCATAAGTGTTGTTTGTGTTGTTCCCCAATCATAAGTGTTGTTTGTGTTGTTCCCCAATCATAAGTGTTGTTTGTGTTGTTCCCCAATCATAAGTGTTGTTTGTGTTGTTCCCCAATCATAAGTGTTGTTTCCCACACATAGATATTGTTGCTTAATCTTAGGTGTTGTTTGCCATTTGAAACACTGCATCCCATTCATAAATCTTGCATTCAGTTCACGCCGCGTTTCCCTATCGGACAAAGGTGAGGTCTGCAACGGGCTAACTCTTCTGGGATATTTAGTGTCTACATTCGATAAAAAATTCAGTTCTTCTCCTTCGTTCCTTCTTCCTTTTTTCTTCTTTTTCTTTTCATTCTGCATTTTCCTATACATCTCCCTCTTCCAGGATCTCCTCCTTTCTCTCTTCCTATTCCTGTCTCCTCACTTTCTCATTCTTTTTCATCTTCATTCTTTCCCTCCTCTTCCATTTCCTTTATCGACCTCTGTCCCTCCTCTTCATGTTTCACTTCTAATTCATTCACTTCCCTCCTCCTCCTCCTCCTCCTCCCATCCTAAGCTCCCCCCCCCCCTTCCTCATTCTTTTTTCCTCCGTCCTTCCTCCCCCTCTCCCTTCCCGTCTTCCTCTTTTTTTCCTTGATCTCTTTCTTCTTCTTCCTTCCTTTCATAAACCAGAATAAGTGCATAATAGGATCATAGAGAAGTGGAATCAGGTGTCTTTTTCTTATCTCATTAGATTCGTGAATTAGAGGCACGTTTCCGCAGCAGAGGCACGCAAGCAAGAAAGAAATTTCGAGAAAAATAAAGATATTCAGTAATCATTATTACAGTTGCTATTACATTATTTGATACCATGTTAGTATTAATGGTTACTTCAGAAATTGAAATTAATGAATATGTGTTGTTGAAAAAATATTCAATATATTTAGTTATTTGTGAAGAAAGTATACCATTCTAAGTTACGCTTTTGTATGATAAAAGAATAAGAATAATAAAAAAGACAAGGGTAGCAAAAGGTTCAAATGACTTATAAAAAAAGTAAATTTCAAATATATATATATATATATATATATATATATATATATATATATATAGAGAGAGAGAGAGAGAGAGAGAGAGAGAGAGAGAGAGAGAGAGAGAGAGAGAGAAAGAGAAAGAGAGAGAGAGAGGGAGGGAGAAAGAGAGAGCAGGAGCGAGACGACTAACAACATTAACATCCTTAACGTGTCTAGGGCCTGTGCCTTTACCCGAATAGCGCGTCATTAACTAGTTAATGGAGGTGAGCATTAAATAAGAAAAACAGAACATAATTTCAACACACCAACCGAACGTCTGCCCGAAGCCCAAACAAATCAACCTGAATCCAAACGCGGCTCCGTTGCATAAGCAATTTGAAATCCTGTTTTTCCTCCACTTTACAATTCCAACAATATTCCCTAAGATGCTGCACTTGTGCGCAGTGGAAGGGTTGAGAAGGATCCACGCAGTTCGGGTGGCAGATATTAGGGCAGTCAGGAGAGCAGGAGACCACTTCCCTCTTTTTGGTGGTCTTTCCACACACACAACAGAAGTATGGCGGCGTGTGCCTTCCGATGCCTTCGGTCCGCTTAATTTTCTTGTGAGAGTGGTTAGTGGAGATACCGGAGGTCATCGTGGGTGTAGCAGAGACGTTAATCAAGGACGTGGGGGGAGGGGGTGTATGGCATAGTCAGGGGGGCTGGTTGGTGTTAATTCACCCACGGTACTGTCCCTGCGGATTCCCCGAGAGCTGTATCACAGCCAGTAAGAGAGAGGGGAGGGGAAGAAAAGATTAAGAGAAGATAAGAGCAAAATATAACACGAGACATAAGCAGTATGAATGGAGTGGAGTGGGTGGATGGGTCCCTTGGGGATGGGGGTGGTAGTGGTGGTATTCGGCGGTGACGATTTGATGGTCGAAACTAGTGCTTGACAGGTAGTTAGCAGGTCGTTTGCCACGGCTGAATGTAAACACAGAGGTGCGGTCAGGAATGTAAGGACTAATAGCCAGTAGAAAAAGATATAAATCTTCATGGGTTTTCCTATTAAACGTCTATTTTTTCACATTCTCTCTCTCTCTCTCTCTCTCTCTCTCTCTCTCTCTCTCTCTCTCTCTCTCTCTCTCTCTTTCTCCGACTCCACCCCCCCCCCCCTCTCTCTGTCTCTGTCTCACTCACTCTTTCTCTCTCCCTCTCTTACACAATCTCTCTCTGTCTCTCTCGCCCTCTCTCTCTCTCTCTCTTTCTCACTCGCTCTCTCCCTCACTCTCCCCCCACCCTCTCTCTCTCTTTGCTATCCTTTTGTCTTTCTCTCGCTTTCTCTCTCCCTCTCTCTCTCTCTTTCGCTCTCTTTCTCTCTCTCTTTGATCTCTCTCCTCCCCCCTCTCTCTCTCTCTCCACCTCCTCTCTCTGTGTCTCTCTTTCTCTCTGCCTCTTTCACTCTCTCTCCACCTCCTCTCTTTCTGTGTCTCTCTTTCTCTCGCCCTTTTTCACTCTCTCTCTTTCTCTCTCTATATATATATATTTTTTTTTTTTCTTTTTCTTCTTTTTTTTCTTGTCTTTTTCGAAATTCCTAATATTACTTTTTTCGAGGGGGGGGGGGGATTGGTATGATATATATGATTTGCGAGAGACAACAATAAGTATTTTCTTTTTTATCCGTTCTTGTTAGGAAAACATATGTTAATTTTTTTTTTACCTCTATTGATCTGTAATGTAGATATAATTCGTCAGAAAAGTTTTTTTCTCAAATCCTCTTTCTTTTCAATTCATGTCGAGAAAATTGCAATATTTTTTAGATTGTTGTTTTTCATGGAGATAAAAGCTTCTTTTGGCATGTGGTGATGAATACTATTGACGAAATGAAAAGGATGAATGTTTCTTTAAGTTGATATTCGGAATGTTTGTTGTAAATAGTAAGATGAATATTATATATGAATATTCTCTTTTCATGGCTTTTGAATGTCTATTATGGGCAAATACTAGTTTTGGGGGGAATTTTCTATTCAAAATGCGTGATACGGAAGATGGGATTGGTTCAGAATTGGACTGTTTGGTTAGATGTTTTGAGCGGGAGTTTTCATTTTGTATTGTCTTTTTTTTGTAAACTGTTAAGAATAGTTCTTAAATAATAGTTAGATATATATATATGTATATATACATTTATAAATATATATATAGATAGATAGATAGATAGATAGGCACACACACATACACGCCGTTTGCCGGAGGGGGTGATAACCAACCTTACTCTATCGCGGCCGTAAGTTAAACAGATATAAATAAATCTAATGTAACCCGCGGCGTCTACACATTGTCAAAGATTTCATGATGACAATAATAGTAATGATAGTATGATGATACACTAGCAGATAAGAAATGAGGAAGATGTTGATGATCAAAATATTGATACAACAAGTAATGGATAACAACAGCAAAGGCTAACACTAGTAACGGCTCAAATGAATGTCTTTATAGAAAATACGACATTTCTTTGGCAGAGATCTCCAAAGAAGGAATTGGAAAAAAAGAAAGATTTTTATGTTGTTTCTTTTCTATGTCGAGTCCAGTCATTTGCAAAAGTTTCATCATCTCTTCGTGCAACTTTCGTCTTCTTTCAGATAACGTTGAGATGTAGCGTTAGATATGAGCTCTCTTTCGATAATGTCTTGGAAAAGCTTTTCCGGTTTTAGATGGAATTGTGTTTCAAGACGCATTATCTGTGTATGTTTGTGTGTGTATGTGTATGAGAGAGAGAGAGAGAGAGAGAGAGAGAGAGAGAGAGATACAATCACACACACACACACACACACACACACACACACACACACATACATATATATATATATATATATATATATATACATATACATATATATATATATATATATATATATATATATATATATATATGTATATATATATATATATATATATATATATATATATGTATATATATATATATATATATATATATATATATATATATATATATATATATATATATGTGTGTGTGTGTGTGTGTATATTTGTGTGTGTGTATATATGCGTATATATGTATATATATATATATATATATATATATATATATATATATATATATATATATATATATATATATATATATATATATATATATATATATATATATATATATATGTATGTATGTATGTATATATATATATTCATATATATATATATATATATATATATATATATATATATATATATATATATATATATATGTATGTATGTATGTATTTACTGTATGTATATACATATATACACACACACACACACACATATATATATATATATATATATATACACACACATATATATATATATATATATATATATATATATATATATATATATATATATATATATATATATATATATATATATATATATATATATACATACACACGCATATATATATATATATATATATATATATATATATATATATATATATATATATATATATATATACACATGTGTGTGTGTGTGTGTGTGTGTATACATATGCACACACACACACATACATATATATATATATATATATATATATATATATATATATATATATATATATATATATATATATATATATATCAGCATCATCGTCTGCATTTATCATTCCACTGCATGTCTTTTGATCACACACACACACACTTTTTTGATAACACACACATATACTTTTTTGATAACACACATACACTTTTTTGATAACACACACACTGCGTGTGTGTGTGTGTGTGATAGTATATATATGTAGGCATGTCTCAATCTTTTCCAGTCATTCCGGTCTTGTGTCCTCTGATTCCAGTTTATTCCTGCGAAATTTGCTATTTCATCCCGCCATCTTGTCATTTGTCTTGCCCTTGGTCTCATTGTGTCTTGTATTTCCCATTCTTCTGTTTTCTTTGTCCACGTGTTGTCCTGTCTCCGATAGTTATGTCCTGCCCACTGCCACTTTTTCTTTTTGATGCTCTTAAGTATATCTTCTACTTTTATTTGTCTCCTGATCCATGTAGCTCTTTTCCTGTCTCTTAACCTAACTCTTAGCATAAGCCCTTCCATTTCTCTTGTAGCACTTACTAATTTCCTCTTAGGTACTTTGGTCGTAGTCCATGTTTCTGACCCATATGTTTTGACGGGGAGGACACAATGGTCAAAATCTTTCTCCTTAGACATAGTGGAAGATGACCTCGTAATATATTACTATGTGTACCGAAGGCACTCTATCCTAGCTTGATTTGCTGTTTTATCTCGGCTTCGCAGGATGTATTCATCTGGATGAGTTACCATAGGTATACATACTCGTTCACTGCTTCTAGTACCTCGCCCTGTATTTGTTTTTGCTTAACTGGGGTTCGACAGTTGAAAATGACTTTAGTTTTTCCCAATTTTATTTCAAGGCAATCTTCAGATTTTCCCTATTGAAATCGCTTAGTAATTGTTGTAATTCATTTGCTGACTTGCCAAAAAGAACAATGTTATCTGCAAATCTTAGATTGCTGAAATGTTCATCCCCTATTTTAATCCCTTTTTTCTTCCAATCTAACTTCTTGGATAAATCCTCTAAGCAACTGTAAACAGCCTTGGTGAGATGGTGTCGCCCTGCCTAGTACCCTTTTTCATTGGTATCTTATTGGTTTCTGTGTGCATTTTGATAGTCGCTGTACCATATCTATATATTTCCTCTATTCCCTGTTTACGAATCACATCTAGTACTGTTGCTGTCTATACCGAGTCAAAAACATTTTCGTAATCTACGAATGCCATACACAGGGGCTTCCAATATCCAATATTGAAATTCCTGGGTTGTTTTGGATTTAATATATTGGTGATGCGGGCTGTGATGATTTTTGTGAACAGTTTATAGATTACTGAAAGGAGTTTTACCGTCGCTTAGACATATGTTTAAAAGATTGACCAGTTTTACTGCTGCATTCTCTCCTGTATCTTAAATAAGATCAATCCTAATCCCATCTTCCCCTGGTGTTTTTGCTCTTTTCATGCCATTTAGCGCCCTTTTTACTTCCTCTACCATAATGTTTGGAACGTCTCCAATTGTTGTGTTTGTCTCAATACTGTATCTATTACTTTGATAATTTCCTTTTTATTGTATGTCACCTCTCCATTTGGTTTCTTTACTGCATAAATTTGTTTTTTTCTCTATTCCAAGCCTCCTCCTAAGGCTCGTGCCGGAAAGCAAGACTTCATTTATTTTTTTCATGTTAAATTTGTGCACATCTTTCTTCTTGTTTATCATCTTAGCAAGCTCTGCTGATTCTACTTTGTCTCTGATTAATGTTATTTTCATGTCCCTATGCTGTTTCATAAGCTTTTTTGTCACTACCGAAAGCTTACTGAAGTTTTCTTTTTCGCCTTTACCGCCTATTTCAAGTGCAGCTTCCTTTAATGTCTTACTGAATTGGTCGTTCATTTTATCTATGTCAAGATCTTCAAGAGTATCTATTTCGGCTGTTAGGACTAAATTCCGTCGGCCTATTCTTAATATTAATTAGATTAATGAGAGACTTCTGTATGAGCTTATTTCGTTCCCTTCTTTGCTATAATTTAACTCGACTTCTGACAAATCTATGGTTGGTACCAACATTTACTTTATTGTTTATACTTACGTCTGTATAATGTCACGTTTTTAATACTGGATGGCGATTTCCATGTCCATTTCCTCCCGGGTCTCTTTTCGAAGAATGTAATCATAATCGTAAAGGACGAGCTTCAGCGAATTTTATTAACCTTTGCCCTCTCTCATTTCTGGTGCCTATTCCATGTTTCCCATCCGAGGTTTCCCCCTCTTCTCTTATTCCTAGCTTGGCATTAAAATCCCCCATATTTACGGTATTTTTTTCTCTCTCTCTATCGGTAGCTGCTTGCACATCTTCGTAGAAGCTCTCTATCTTCTCATTATTATGACTGCAAGTAGGAGCGTATAATTGGATAATTTTTAGGTTATATCTGTTGTTTAGTTTCAGTATTACAGAAGCTACTCTTTCGCTCACATTGTAGAATTCCCTAATATTCTTTTTGGGGTGTTTGTGAAATAAGAAACTTACTCCTAATTCTTGTTTGCTATCCAAGGGTTTACCTCTCCAATATAGTGAGTGACCATCATTTAGTAATTTCTGTTCTTCGCCTAGTTTTCTAACTTCAGAAGTCCCACAATATCCCATTTAATAGATGAGAATTCGTCAAACAATGTCAAAAGATCAGATTCTGTTCTTAGAGTCCTTACATTGTATGTGCAAAGATTCATCATCTTGAGGTGACCTGGGTCTAACCAGATATTTTTAGCACCCTCTGCTCCAGAGCAATCCTGATATCCTGATCGCTGCCGTGACCAGGGGCTCTTTCGCTTCAGGGGAAAATCATATTTAAGAGGGGTGGGGCCAGATAACCCCACCTACTGGCCTTAATTGTAACTTGGTGGAGGGAGTAATTTAGTTAGGAGACTACCATTAATCTCCAATGCCACGTTTGAGTTAGTCTCGCATGTTATTAGGAGATCTTGGCATCCACCAATCTAGCTAACTACCTCTCGGTCTACTCCAGTGAGAATGGGCATTTACTTTATATACTTGCACAGGGCCTGTGCATAATGCATGCCTGCATGTTCATGTGCATTCCCATGCCTGTTCTCATGTATGTGTCTATATATAGATTGCACCCATACATGCACAGCATAGACACATATAAATATACAAATATGCAATTATACACACATTCCAGGCAATAAGCATGGATGCCTACGCATGTATACAGATACGCTAGTGTAACTCGTGGCTTGTGCTACCTACAGCATGTATGTACGCAGCACTCATATATAAACAGT